>CAIGRP010070491.1:0-14078 GCA_903798385.1 Fraxinus cuspidata
TGTCAAAGAGGGCCTAAGTTATTAACTAATCAAATATCTTTTGGTGGAGATAAGTTTCATGGTCCCCTTGTTTCTTCTAGGAACTTGTTTAATTTTTGCATGTAAAAAATTGATCAATAATACCTTAAAAATCACATCAATGCTTCAGCATAAGATACAAGCAAACAAATTGTCTTGAAAATATTGAATAAAAATCATATTCCTTAAAAATAGTGAGGAAATGTTTAAATTTACATTTTGCATATAGTGGAAAATAATGGAATTTATGTTATTTATTTATGCAAATGACATGTTAGTACAAATCAGAAAAGTTACCTTAGTAGGTTAATGTAAAAGTACATGAATAGAAAAAAACTGTTACTGTAATGGGTTTAAAGTGATTTTTCTTTTGTAGGTTTAATGGTGTTGAATTTTTGACAAAATTCATGGGGAAGCGGCTGATGTTTGTAGGGGATTCATTGAGCCTTGACCAGTGGCAATCACTCGCATGCATGCTTCATGTGGCAGTACCAGAAACCAACTACACCTTGAGAAGGATAAACAACCTTTCTATATTCAGATTTCCGGTAAAGATTCAGCCCCGTTTGATTTAGATAAAAATCAGATTTTTAGTAAATTTGATATGATGTCTAGTTGAAAAGCTGTAGTTTCTATTAAACACGTGATTAAAATTAGTTAGTTTTGATTTAAACTTTAATCGGCTTTTTTTAGCCGAACCAAATAGGGACTTATTGTATTTTTACTTGTGTCTTAATTGTAAGCATTAACGGTACAAAAATTTAAGAACACATTTTTGCTTGTCGTATATCTAAGTCTACGCAGAAGCTAGTGATAACTATGCCTCGTATATGTGTGATAATACTATAATAGATAAGACAAGAAATGAGATTGAAATTGATGATGTTGATTGAAGATAAAATTAAGGAAGATAAGACTTAGGTGGTTTTGGCCTAATTTACATAGGGTACCTAAGAGGGTAATCAAAACTAATAGGGCTTATTGTACTTCGAAAGTAATTGCTCGAAACTTCAAGTAGATTTACTAATGAGCCAAATAGTGCGGTGAAAAAAGGTTTATATAGTCGATTTGTAAAAGATGTGGGGGATAAGACTTAGGTTATTATATATTGTTGTTGCAAAAATTGGGAATGTCATGAATTTCTTTGTGCTCACTGCTCACAAAATTACATTCAACACGTAAAATGCAGACGTATAATGCTTCATATATGTTCTTTCGGAATGCATATCTAGTGGATATCGCGAATGAGACAAGTGGGAGGGTTTTGAAGCTTGACTCCATCAGTAATAGTACAATATGGGATGGCATGGACGTGGTGATCTTCAACTCGTGGCATTGGTGGCTTTACACTGGGAGAAAACAACCGTATGTACACCTTTTCTTACTTTAACGCCATTACTCGATCGTTTATATCATATATGCAATAGATCCTGATTCACGAATTTCTCAATTTGAAAATTTTATAAATGGTTTATAAAGATGAATAGTAATGAGTTTCAAAAAATGCGTAGAAGATAATAATAAATAGTAGTTATAGTTACGTAGTTAAAATTAATATTTGACCGATTTTATAAATCATATATTCAAATGGAGGCTTAGATAAAGGAATTGAACTGACTCTTTCAAATTCATTACATTCACTCACCTATTAGTATAGATGCATTTAAAATATTTTCAGTACATTATAAGTTATTAGCAAGTAAAATTTTCAAAAGCAAACAAGTCATAAGATTGTTTTAAAATAATATTTTTATTGCTAGTTAAAGTTTTAAATAAGTTACTTATTTTAAACTAATCCTTACCTTAGAATCAAATAAGCATCTTCCTTAAAGGTGATTTAAAAAAAAAAAAACCATCTATCCCAACATGTAAGCCAAACACTAGATGAGCCCACTTTCAATAGATTGGACAAAGTAACAAACAAATTTTTGTTCAGTTCGGCTCTGCACAAAACATTACTTGGGTTGAATCAAATTTTAGCACGCGTGGTCGTGAGTTGATCATGTTATTAATGTCTAGTCTAACATATCGAGTACATTTAAATAGGTTTTTTTGTTCGGAATAAGTTCTCTAAACATGAGTTGATTGATTTTTCTAATTGTTCAGTTGGGACATGATTCGGTATGGGAATACTACGTTCAAAGACATGGATCGTTTGTCTCTTTATGAGATAGCACTGAATACATGGGCGAAATGGGTGGACTCTAATGTAGATCCAACAAAGACTAAAGTGTTCTTTCAAGGGGTTTCTCCAGATCACGCCAGGTAAAATATCTTCTCGAACAATCTTATTTCTATCCAGTATGCATGCCCTTTAGTAACCAATAAACTATTTTTCTTCCTGCACTTGCTCATGCTTGTCTTGTTTTGAATTTACAAACTCAGTATGCCGTACATAAATGCCACGAACTGCCAGAACCAAACGCAACCACTGGAAAATCCAGGGGATCCTCATCCAGCAGAATTTGTACTGGAGAAAGTATTAAAAGCAATGTCCAAACCAGTCTATTTGCTCAACATTACTACCTTGTCACAGCTAAGAATAGATGGGCACCCGGCATCAGCTGGTCAAGGAGTAGATTGCACCCATTGGTGTCTAGCAGGAGTCCCGGATACGTGGAATGAACTTCTTTACACAACTCTCTTCTCACAAGTTAAATAATTAATTGTGCATTTTTTATGTATTAAATTTTTCGAACTTTTATTTTTACAAGTGTTTTTTGGCTATCATACTTTTATGTATTTATTTTTATTTTGAAACGTTAACTTCTATTATCAATACTGGATGATTATGAACTAATACTGTTTGTCATTATTGATAACTAAATGTTGGGACATATATAAGACGTGATATTATACTTTATCATTCTAGGTCATTTAACGTGATAATTGACATTACACTTTTACATGTGTCCCAATCCGAATAGTGATTAAGAATTATGTCTTTCCTTCAACCTTGACAATGTATCAAATTCAAATTTTCTTCCATCCAAACCATCTTTGTGGAACACCCACTGTCACTGAAATTTAGAAAATTACACAAATAGCACTATTTAGTCAGATCAAAGGAATTGCAGTGCTTTCTTTGTGTCGACGTTCATTATTACACATGAGATATGAATCGAATCGCTTGTATTCAATTATCGTAATGATATATTTTAATATTACCTTGCACTCTACCAAAGATAGGCTAAGGAATTAATAGCCAAAAAAACGTAGTTGTAATGCACATATTGTTAGATATTTATACAATAAATATAATATGTGAAAGAAATAATTAATTCAGATGAAGTGCACAATTGGTGAAAAGTGTGGAATTTGTGTGAGAGATCGGGGGATCATGGTGGAGGCAGTTACATCATTTTTCTGCCAAATATTAACAACTCATTACCATTAACCATAAAAATTGCAAATAATACTGGATCATGGTGGAGGCAGTTACATAATTTTTTTTTGCATATATAAACACACATCTGGACATTAGAAAATCACTACAAAACACGAAATTGTATCTTCCTATTCAATGAAATATTATACTCAATTTTATATATTTTTGAAGTGCACTTGAGAGTTTTGAAAATCATTTGTGATTGCTGCACAATTGGATTTATTTGATCGTTGTATCCTGGAGGTGATTGTTCACAGAGGTCGCAGCAGTTATTGACGGTAATTTCGCTTTAGGACATCGAACTGTCACGAGACTCGATCAATCGATAAGTTTTATTTCTGCACTTTACNTCCTAGAAGTGATTGTCCACAGAGGTCGTAGCAGTTATCGACGGGAAATCTTGCTTTAGGATATCGTGCTGTCACGAGACTCGATCAGTCGTTAAGTTTTATTTCTACACTTATTGTATTGCAACTAGTAATATATCTAACAGATCTGTCATTACATTGAAACGTAAGAAAATTTTATATTTCACGTAACTAATTTTGTAAAAAAATCATAATAATTTATCATATCATATTTCACGATGTACGAGAAATTTTAATGAAGTCTCTGCCTTTAAATTGGATATCTATAGTTCAATTTACACAAACTACATGCAATTTTATATTAAATGAAAACTTGATAGAAACTCTTCTGAAAATGGAGAACACAAACTTTGCAATATATATTCTCAACTCAAAAAAATTAAAAATTAAAAATAAAAATTTGCCACTCCATTAATTATATTAAATATTCCAACCTCTTGAATAATCTTTCTAAATAAAGAAGCCCCTCATTCTTTTCTACATACTCAACATTGGTACAACAAAAAGAACTAGAGACGAATTAATCTATTCTCTTATAATTAAGTTCAGTCACGGAATTTTCGTTTGAAGTCATTTGTTTATCATAGGACAAGTCTCCTCAAATAATTCATTTTTTTTTCTCTAATATTTAAAAGACAGTATAACCCAATGGCAAGGCGTGTCTTTCCATATAAATGAGTTTAGAACGATATCCCTTGTCTGCTATGGTCTTTTTTTTAACTTCGAATCACATGTCGTCACGTGTTGTCTGTAAAATAACATTATGTCACTGAGCCTGTACATATAGCACGGTTTATGAATTTATAATTTAAGTCAAATATGTTGTCACCTAAACGGGTGTTAAACAATGAAACTAAATAGCATTAATTAATAAAAAAAAAATTGCAACTTTGAGTCATATTTGGAGGTTTTTAGTTCCACAAAAATCAAAACTAATTTGAGAGGTCTAGGTTTCCTCGAAATAACATATCCAATTCGTCATTCTCTTCTATCTAATTTTATTTTTCATAATAGACACGACCCCGTGTAATATAGATCAACTGCTTGAGCAAACAGTTGAACTTAGAAAAAAGATGGTAGAAGTTATATTTATCTAATTGCTAAAAAGAAAGATGAACGAGTTCTTGAACGTGTTAGGTGCCAATTTGCGATCTTCATCGAGCAATGAAGACCTTAACGAAATATTGCAGTGTTGATACAAGAAGTTCAAGAACGATGCAATGGTAACAATACAAGATAATAGAAGTAGAAGGTAAAATCTTTTGCAAAGTTTCCATGGTGCTAAAATCAACAGCATGTAGCAGTGGTGCTTCATCAGCACATCAAAACTTCAATTACGTACCCTAACAAATTAGTGAGCATTCTTCTTAATGAAACTCATTAATGTAAATGAGCATATCAAGGAAAATAAAGGAACATATCATCCACCGATCAAGTGCCAAATATAAAGATCTTGACGAATAAAGTTTGATGGATACAGCATCCAAGAATAAAGTGTAAATTTTTAAGCTGCGGCCAGCTTTATTCTCCCGAGAGCAAACTCAAACGGTTAACTTATGCTGATGGCACACAAATTGTGAGTCTTGTGACTCTACTATTCATGAATTATTAATTCCTGGGTCGTTGGTTTTTTATTCTGCTACGTACTACGAGATGATGGAGCCATGGAAGTGGGGGTTAAGAGAAAGTGGGGTATCCCATGTGGGTTGTCTCAACCTACTGCTGCACTAAATCTTTTTAACTGTGAGAGTACGTAAGATGGGATTAGGTAAAGGTAGTTGCCAAGTCTCTCTCTCACACCGTATATCTGACCGACCAAAACTCTCTCCTTCTGAAACCAGACATATATATGAAAACTGGATGCTGGCTAGTACATACACTGCATAGAAGCATCTTTAAGAGACTTTCTATTTTTAAAGAACATATTCTATCATTTAGAAGGTATCTATAAATTTAGAGAGTTGAGATTTTGAAAATACTCCAACAAAATTTTTATATTTAACACTTAATTTTACTACTTTCAAAAAATATTTATTATTTTTCTTTATCTTTTATATTAACTAGCTTCTCTTCACATTATTTTGTTACTTTCCTACATTAAAAATTGAAACACTTTGAAGAGTCTCTTGAGACGTGATTTTAAAGGTTGTCTATTTAAAATAAAGAGTATCTCATATTTCAAAAGTATTTTGGAGATACTGTAAATTAGTTAATTAACCTACAATTGTTGACAACGATAGTATGTAAATGGAGAATGTTATCAAGAAGAAGATGCACTGTATTTCTTGAGATTAAGATGTTAAAGTTTCCATCTTAAAGGGCCAATCCCGTTGAATGTAGCAATAGAAAATTCATACATAAAACGATAGTATTATAGTTTTTAGTTTTATAAATAATTGGTTGGCATTTTGGATGAGTGTAATATTTATTATTTAGCTTGAAGTCCATTTTAAAATATATGGAGTTGTTTAAATCCTTATGTGTTGGTTTTATTTTTATATATAATCGATGTGAGATTGCCTCCAAAATATGGTGACTCTTTTGAGAATATTTATTTTGGAATTTGATTGCTAGTTTGAAGGCTTTGGAATGTTTTGATAAGATATTAAAATTTGAGGTTCTATTTAAAAACATAACATTGTGAAGTGTGGTGTAAAACCCTTTGTCTCGGTTTGAGAAACAATTTTAGGAAATTAAAATTATTTTGACTGTCCAATTAAAGTCAAATTTTAATTTTAACTACATATTGAAAATTAATCGTCGTTATTTTTCATACATTTTGTGGTTTCCCATTATTCTTCCTGTTAAAGAGTTACTAATAATCTTTTCTTGAACACAGTATTGACTGTTATTTTTATACAACACAGGTGCATTTGTTGATCCAAACGGAGCAAGTCCAAATCAACATCACATCGTCTAATTAAAGATTGATTAGATCCTCATGTGAGGAACCACTTTGTAACTAAAACGCTGAATTTTCCTTAAACCCTAGGATAGAAACAAACTTATAAATAAATTTGTTTTACTAGTAAGTTTAGACAAATGATGTTAACATCAGGCAAAAACTAACTTTAGGAAATTTTCCGTGAGTGGGAAGGGCAACTCAAGCAGGATTTGACTATTTAGAGCTTGTTTGATTCTCACTTATTAGGAAAAATGAGTTGAATAGTATTTTCACGAGAATGTGTGGTTAGAAAGTAGGAAAAAATCTGGTATACATGTAGAATATTTTAGTGTGATTGTATGATTGAAATATAATCATGTAACAAACCATAAAATAAATTAATAGGCGTCAAACATGCACTTAATTATGAACGTCGTTATGAAAAATCCTTATTTTAGAATTATTTCCAAATTTCCGTTCGAGTTTATTTTAAAAGATTGGAGGCCAAGTCACTTCTACTATTAAATTTAGAGCCTCCACACCACCCCCCCACCCCCTAATGAAAATGCATCTTGAAATAGTATTTTGGTAGAGAATGTGTGGTTGAAACATAAGAAAAAATTTTATGATGTGTTTGATGGATATTATTGAGAAAATAATATATTTTAAATAGTAATATGATCGGAAATACGTGGATAAAAAGTAAAAAAAAAAAGTCATTGATGTGATAGAAAATATTATTTTATTAAAGAATGTGCGATTGAAAATAAGTTTTGAAAGAATGTATTTTGAGCCCTTGTTTGGTACACATTAAAATTCTCATTCTCATTCTTCTACCTATTTTCAACCACATATTCTTTAATAAAATAATATTTTCCATCACATCAATAATTTTTCCTTCTTTTTCAACAACACATTATCAATCTACTATTTCAGAATACATCCTTCCAAAATAATGTAACTCAAACACACCCTGAAAGAATATGTACCAAAAAGAGGTTTAGATTTGTGTGTAATATTATTTTAATGAAAAACGTGTGATTGAAAATAAGGAAAATAAAAATGTATTTTGAAAATAATGGAGACCAAATAAGAGCTAAGTTCCGAGTATATTTAGCTGTCAAGATCAAATATGTGTAGTCAGATGTTTCCAATTTTTGGTGCCTATTAATTTGTTTGATATCATATATTGTCTGGAGAATTCGAGATTCTGAAAATAATTTGAGGTTGTTACAACTCCGAGTACAATATAATAATACCTACTGTTTTATGCCTTTAAGTGTAATTAATAAAATAAATGCGACCCTTTCCTTTAAAATCCAATTTGTTTTTTTAACTTTATTGACCAAACTGTTCATCGGGGAACTAATTTTCGAATGTGAAAAGGCACTATGGAGTCAATATTGCATGCATGCATGCATCTCACCATGGGCGGACGCGGAATTTGCGTTGGCGTAGCTGCCCCCACCCTGCTTTTTAAATTTAAATGTATTGGATCTATTTTGTGTTTTGAGTCACGTTATTTTGGATGAATATATTTTGAAATAGTAGATTGATGGAGAATGTGTGGTTGAGAAAAAAGGAAAAATTATTGATGTAATAAAAAATATTATTTTTTATTGAAAAATACGTAGTTGAAAATGAGTAGAATACTTAGAATAAAAAGCTTAATGTGATTCAAACAGTGGCTTACCAAACTTTTTATTAAAAAAATCATGGAGAAAGCTTCACAGGGCTTGGAAGATTCAATTATAGGAATTTAGACCATCTACGTGCTGGTAAACAACAATATCGAATTAGATCATCCCGTTTTTAAAGAGTTCACATGCAGCCCTTTGTTTTCCCACAATAAAGGGATATTCTCCGATTATTGCTCACGAAAATATTCGATCTATACTATAGTTAAGTTGTTCGCATATCTTTCTAATCTCCTTTCCTTCTACTCGTCATATTTTTGGCTTTCGTCAATTCAACCCCATAGAATTTAAAGAATCTAAACGAGCACAAGTCATATTCCGTGGAAAGTTGTTCTAATTACCAAGGTTATATTTCTTTTTTCAACCTACTCAAGTGAAATCCATTTGAACGTGGAGCACGCACATCTCGGAAGTGCATAATTTCCTCTCGAGAAATGACTTTTCCCCGTCGGGGACCCATTCATTCCCTTCAAAGTCCAAATCCCTTTAATAGACACGTCTACTAATGTTCATAATTAATAAATTTCAGTTAGTATTGTTGAATTTCGTGTTGTATTTAATTTGATTTGGGCTTCGAGGCTTGTTTATTTTGAGTAGATTACCAAGTTTTGGTATATATAATAATGTGAGCATCTTTGAAATTTGATCGTACAAGTTTTTAATTAGATTCGAGCATGTATAATTTGAATCAAAGTATTAATTCATCTGGCATGAACACTATGAAGAATCCACTGTGCAATCATATCGGGATTGAACGTATTTTTTATAATTTATAAAGATGTTAGTCTTTATTTGAGTCGCATTTTGTGGAGAAAAAATGAGTTTTTGAATAATAATTTTTTAAAAAATATGTGATTTAAAAGTAAGAAAGAATATCGCATTACGTGTAAAATTATTTTATTGAATAATATATGATTGAAAATAAATTTTTTAAAAATGGACTCAAACGAGATTAGTTATACCGATAGCATTTACAAAGTACGAAACCTCATAAGAACAATTTTAAAAAGTGTCACTTCTTTATATTATCCCAAAAAATTCAGTCATATGCAGTACTGTAACTAGGCAGGCCATATCACATGCATGAGGACACGTATTTGTCTTATATGTGAGCAACAACACTTTATTGAAATGAATTTGATTGAACAACTTTTATAGAATAATAATCTGATCCATTTCAAACGGTGGTGAGTCGGTCCGATCAGATCCGATCCGTTCCGTTCCGTGAAAACGAATTCCCATTGGTAACTGACACCTGTCTGAGTGTCATTTTATCAAAAATTCATTTTTCAATCACTCAAATAAAATAATTTTATACTTAATAAAAAAAAAATTACTTATTTTTTAACTACACATTTTCCAAAAATTACTATTTAATTTTTTATTTTATTATTATTATTATTTTTTTTGCAAAATGGGCTGGGTTAAAACAAATATTTGTCGGCAGACAAAATGATTCAACGACTCGTACGAAATGAAAACGGTCAACCGTAAAGTGGGACCACAACAAAACTCGAAAATGGCAAACTGTCTCCAACGGACAATATCCGTGTCCTCCTCGTAATCCTTGTGTCTAACGTCGATTAACTACTTTTAATTTTTTTTTATTTTACTTTTATTTTCCATTAGGTAATCCTTCCTAATCATTTTTTATAACATCTCTTTCCCAATCTTTTATTGTCCCTATGTTAACAATAAGAATATATTTTATGTAGATAAATTTTGTGAAAAATGATGTTTTCTGAGAATGCATTGTTATTAAATACAAAAGAATTATGAGAATATTTATTGAGAGAATTTATAATTAAAAACAAGTTTTAAATAATTTATACAGAAAACATGCTAAATTTCAACTACTCCATTTTAATTTAAATACATATTAATATTCTTTTCCCTTTTTTTAAAGAGAATAAAAGGAGATCACCGATTCCCAAAAGAAGGCTACAACTCATCTATATTAGTATGGAGGTTTCGCATTTATCACTTGAGTTCAATAAAAATGCTTTAAATAACAAATTGAAACATTGTGTCACGATTCAATTCTATACTCTCTATTCCATTTATGTGTTCTTTCGATGATTAACTAAATACAAATTTTTCGAGTTCATTTTTTTCTTCATTTTCTTAATTTAATTAATAGGAAGAGAAGTATATAATCGGCAGCTGGTAAATTTACTTTGGAAACTCCACTATCATCCAAAACTCTTATAAAATTGAGAAACTAATTTTTTATATATACTTAAATATATCCAAATCTGGATAATATTGTTTTTGTTATCGTAAGTTTGTACCTACATTTGTTGATAGTATCAACCCCAAGGCAAATTTAGTTTCCTTGTATCATTGTTTCATTGATTTGTTTTTCAAATAGAATTCTCCGCAACTTCTCGTACCTGAATAATTCTATAAAAAATTTTCCAACAAATACTATATAAACACAAATAACATCGATCATTAACGATCATACTATTACGTTTCCTTCATTATTAATAAAATATGCATCTATACGAGTCATATATAAAACAAAAATTAAATATGCGGATCAAGGCGATAACACATATTTTCCTTATTGGTCGATTATTTAAAAATTGAGTCTCCCCCGTAGTCATCGCTAGAGACACGCCAGCTTCGTAGTTGGTTGAAAAGTCACAAAACTAAAAAGTCAAATGTGGAATTTAAGTCTTGAAAGACAAAACGTGTGACTCAGCGCCACCTCTACTCACGCAATGTGTGACTTTTACTTGTTTTGAGTATTTGAATCTAGAATGACTATAAAATAATGTGAATAAAATTCAAAGGCACCAACCCCCAAGCCTTTCTCAAGTGCCAAATAAACTGTACATTTTGCTTGAAATCATTTTTTCTTTGCTTCTTTCTTACCAAGGATAAGACGGACCGGACCGTCATGGCCTTGTACAATGAATACGTTTTATTATTACGCTATTTGCTTTTTCTTTTTTCTCTTGCAAAATTTATTAGGTTTTGAATTCTACCGCTCTACCACATGTCATCTCTCAAATTAATAAAAAATAAATAAAAATTAATTAGCAGCACACTCGAACGGATCTTCAACATAATTTATGCGAGCATATAAAACTTACCACACCACGTTATAAACATTTAAAACTTTGAAACATGCATTTTAGTCTAAATATATTGACATAATTATCATCAAATAATGTTATCTAGCAATACTGGTGCTATAACACACATCTACACGATGTTATGTGACGAGCTCAATGTAAGATATAATTAAATAATTTATTTAATTGTATTTCTTATTTAATGTCATTGTAGTGTTAATTAAATTGATATTTTAATATCAATAGTCCAAAATAGTGTTACTCGTCGTTACCTTCCCCGTTACTAGGGTGAGTTTGGATAAAATTTTAACCTTTTCTATTGGTAAAAGCGAAAGCCCTTCTTTTTGGTTTCTCTCTCCCATGTGCCAACACTTTTTTTGTCGGTAAAATAAAAATGATTTTTTTAAAAAAAATAAAAAAATAAATAAAAATAGAGGTTAGAAGGATATACTTTTATTATTGATTTGGTTATGTTGTGGGGGCCACAGAGATCTAAGGGGGCAACCAACGTGGGGCGGGGCTAGTTATCATCAATTGGGAGACTGGACCAAGTCTTGTATATTTTCTCGGATTATTCCGCTTGAACTTGTGGGCCCTGTTCAAATATTAGGGTCCTATTTTCTCAGATGTGGAACCCACCAAATCAAAAGAGGATATTGTTACCTAGTCAATATATTAGTAAAATAATGCTATATATTGATTACATAATTAAAAAGTTAAATAGGTCACACAAGTTCAACCAAAATTTCAAATTGGTAAGTTAAGTTTTTTTTCTTACCCTGTTAATCCAAAAAGTTATTAACGATTTCACAATTAATCACTCGATTAGCAAAAGTTAAGTGCTAAAGTGCTAAACGTTGTTACTTCCCTCCTCAATTTCATTTTATTAGACTAAAAAATTAATCCTCAGTAGAAAATTTATGAATTCTTCCCCAATCGTGACATTCATGCATGAGAATAGTAAAAATTTGACCTTGTGTGGAGGAAATTGAGGATGGAAATAATGTCGTTTAGTTCACTTTGACACTAAACATATGTCATGTAAGCCTCTGTTTGGTGCGCATTTTTGCTCAAAAAATACATTTTTTGTTTGATGTGATTGGAAATATGTGGATAAAAAAAGTTATTAATATGATGAAAAATATTATTTTATTGAAAAATATGTGATTAAAAATGAGTTGAAGAATGAGAATGAAAAAAATAATGTGCCTCAAGCAGTGAGTAAAATTTTACTAATAATTGCAAATAACTAGAGGGACTAGATGTGAAATTAAGTAAAATTTTAGGAAAATAATTAAAAAAAAGTGAAAAGTGGGGGGGCCGGCTTTTCTGGCCGTTGTCTCCAAAGAATGCAAATAGAAGCAAGGCTCGAGGTCGAGGACATTAACGTCCAGCACATGTGGTAACTGCTCCTTGAGTATTTGTGCAGAAGAGAAGGGGACCACTGGTAGTTAGTTATTCGGGTACATAATCCTCATCGACGCTGACGATGTAATCGAAGGTGCAATCCTAGGCATTCATCAACCAACTCAGCTACACGTTTCCCTTCGGTCTGCCTTTCAATTTTTTGACAATAACTTTTGCAAAAGGTCAAAACTAATTTTTATTTTATTTTTTCTGAAATTATGCTGTTAAAAAGGTAAGAAAAATTATTGATTACTAAAAGGATGTGTAAGTAAAAATAAATTTTAAATAATTTGTATCAAAAAGGGATTCGGTCAAGGAAAATGTTTTTTGTACATAATTTTTTACACAGTATTTTATATAATAATGATGTGTCAAAATGTAAGTGGAAAAATTACTTGATTGATGAAACTTTGACCCAATTAAATCTTGTTACATCATTTATTGACCATTATGTAAATTGTTACGTGCATGCTCACCTCTTCTTACAACCTCGTAAAAATTATTCTATTATTTTAATAATCTTACCTCAGTTTGGTTGTTTATCCATCGTTTTCTTATCCTCACTTTATACACCTCTTTCCAATTTTGAAAATATTTAATCATGGTTCTAAGATAAGTTTGCGTTATGGATAAAGATACGTGCGCCCGGTAAAATAATACTTTTTAGATCAAGATAAATTATAATTTTAAACAAATTATATATTTGTCTGTAAATGAATATTTATTAATTTATCGTATTTTTATTATGGGTTATCGTTTTCAACCACAACACGTACAATACCACTAAATGAAAAAATTGAGTTTGATTTCAATACAAAGAAAAAACAAAAGATTTTAGATATATATTTCGAGAAATGAATGAAATGAGGAAATATAAGTATATTATTAACTCTTATAAGAAATCAATTATTATTTTATATATTTATAGGGCCTAAAAGATTTTAATTAAAATTATTATCTTATGCATTCAACCAAGTTACTAATTTATTACATTATCCCGATTTGAGACTAAATAATTTTATCATTTAATCGAGCTTTTATTGTTATTGTTGAGTAAATTCACTCACCGATTACTATTCTAATTTTTAGTAACCAATGTGTATTCTTATGTGAGTGTATGTGCATTATATATATATATATATATATATATATATATATATATATATATATATATAAGAGCGTGTGTTTCGATTTTGGCAACAGATTACGCTTCAAAGGTATAATTCTAAAACT
>CAIGRP010070497.1:0-18040 GCA_903798385.1 Fraxinus cuspidata
AAAAAATTAAAATAGAGTCTCTTAAAGTCTAATTTTAAGTAACAACTTTTTTAAATAAAGAGTTATCTACTATTATAAAATTTATTGGAGATGGTTTTATAGTTAAAATAGTGGGGTCATATATATTTTCAATTTTGTACTAACATCAACTTTTACATTATTCATATTTTTGAATAAACTTATTAGACACTTATAATCTCCAGTCAAATTTTAATTTTAATTACACACTAAAAATAACTATTCAATTATTATTCACAAATTTACCTTTTGCATTATAAGTAAATTATAAGTAACTTAAATGTTGTTTACAGGCTATATAAAAGTGGTGTTTTGACTTAAATATCTTTTTATTTTTGTTTTCCTGTGCTCCTATTTACTTGTGTGTGCATAAAACACCGTAGACTGTGGCATGGTAGCCTTAGATCTCAACGTTTTTTTTTTTTTTTNTTTAATTAAAATCAAATTTCAATTTAAAATTAGAGTCAAAATCCAATTTTGCAATTATAGGGCTAAACTATTTAATTAAAATCAAATTATAATTTAATACCAAGTTGTTCCAACTCTAATTTCAAAATTTAATTAACATCAAATTCTAATTAAATATCAAATTAGAGTTCATAGACCTTCATAGTTTGTTGCATGCTAGACTAACATTGATCCAAAAAGTTGAGATTGAGTTGATTAGGTCTCACTGTACGCACGTTGAATTGATAATCCTCCGTCAACTACTAGGTTTTGAATATGTGCATGTTAAATTTTTTACAAGATAGACACAATGAGATAAAGAAGATTACTCGGACAAATCACTTTCGATACAAAACCTGTGTCGATAAGATTTCATCGAAGACTATTTACAATATTTCACATAAAAGATTGTTTTGAACTTTGAAGAGAGTAAAACCAAGAATTGATTCAAAGAGAGAGTAACAACTATTAGCATATCAAGATACACATTTGATGTCTAAAATCTAAATCTATTCTCCACACAAATTGGAGACTGCCCTAAAGTAACAATGGACCAATTCATATTTTCCCTTTCACAATTACCTAATCTAAAAAATGAATCTAGTAGTATTTCAACAAACACAGTCTATACAATGTACTATTATAATTTTTTTCTATCTTACTACTATCGAGTATTATCTGGTGTACGCTATCAAATTCAAGGGTCATAGAAACGGCTTCATCCGAGAGGGAAGTTACTGGAAAAGTCACCGGGAAAACGATTTAATTGGCGAGGAATGGCGTTCTGATCCAAATACTAACCAGGTTATTTCTTGGCGGATTTGCGGAACCTAATCCACGCACTTACCGCCGGGTCATCTGTTGGCCGGGCTGTCGGGACTTCAGTCGTTACGAATCCTTTTACTACCGACTCATTTACGCAGGGATGATCACTGTTCTTACTTTCATTTGAATCCAGGTTCAAGATTGGTGTTGCAGTTATTGCCTGATTATCCTTCGTCGGAACCCTTAACTTCTGCGGCGGAGCTTTCACAACCTCCGAAAACGAGCGTGGCTCCGGTTCTTTGCGCTGGCTATTTACCAAGTCCTCATTAAAACCAGCCCACTCAAATGGGCTTCTTGACATTTTCGATTCATTCAAAACCACTAGGATGATGTCCTCCTTAGAACAACATAAAGCCAAATTAATAGTCTCGGTGGTGACGAGGGTAATCTCTGGACCCTCCGGTTCCCCAGAATCCGGGTTCTTTACCAGGTAGATGGATAATTCATTCTGCGGAAAGCTGATAATGCGACTCACGTTTGACGCGAATTCCGTGTATTCCATCATCGGGTAGACTGGGACTTTCTCGAAATTAATCTCCTTTACTCCGTTGAAGAAGACGAGACGGGCCTCCGGCCGCTCCCATCCGTCCATTGCCATCTTTCTTGCAAAAACTTCCCAAATGACGTTAGATTCCGGGCAAATGATTTCAGCTTCTCAAGAATTTGATTTTCTTGTAATAAAAAAAAGTGAAATAGATCTAGTGAGTGGAAGAGAGCTGTGGGATATAGAGGAGCTGGGTTATATAGTAAAATTAAGCGGTTGGGACAGTTTTTAAATTCTGAAAATTACATTTGGGGGTACCGTTTAATTTTAATTTGTGATTATTACAACTTCATTTTTGAGTTTTATAGCAAGTGAGTCCTTCATGAATAGTTCTCGTCTACTAACATACTAAATAGTAATATATTTGGATATTTTACCTTCATCTTTAATTAAAACTAAAAAGAAAAATAAACAATCTCCCCTCACCTTCTCTCTTGGCCTCATGTCCAATTCCCTCTCCACACGTTCTTTTTCTACACTCCCAATTTATACAAGAAACAATTAGAGGCAACACAAGAAGAACTCTATCTAGGCTTTGCTTATTGTCTTGCTTCCATCGTCACCAAAGAGAGAAAAGTAACTAATTGCATAATACGTTATCATTATGTTGAGTTAGAGTCTAGTAGTTCTAGTTAGAAAGTTGAACATTTTTTCAGTGAATTCTCATTACGTGATGTGAATGATGATGACCCAACAAATCTTTGAGAGATGGCAGGGATGGAGATGGAGGCACGCGGTTTTGATGGGTAAATTTGTTTCCTTTAGACACAAATAGATAATACTCGTAGATATATTTTATATTTCTCACTTCCATCTTTGTTTCCTATATTCATATACATCTGAACATGTTTAGCTTAAAGCCTAAAAATAGTAAATTTATTTTTAACTAATTTTCTAACCCTAAATGTATAATGATAAGTTAACTGTTAAGAACCAATACTTTAAAAAAAAAAAAAAAATCTTACTAAGAGGCACTTGTTTGGTTTTGATTTTTGATAATCGCCTTTTTCTAACTCATTTTGCACATATAAAGTCATAATTTTTCTTTACTTTTTATTCACACATTTTTCCAAAAAGTATTTTTCACAAAATCACATATGATCAAGACACCAAAAACAAACAAGGGCTAAAATAAATTATTGTAATAGAGTTTTGATTATGAAACTTTTCGTGATATCATTAAAATAGAAAAATGAAAAAGTTAAACTTAAAAAAAAAAAAAAAGAGAGAGATAGAGAAACGTCTCTCTGGGTTCTTCAATTCTCACAATTTCTATTATTTAATAAACTCTTTATTTTTAGAATTTTAGACTACTATTATTTTCGATAAAATGGATCCTAAATTCACGAATTTATGTAACATAGATTCAAACTTCCAACAAAAGTCAATCTTCGATTTGCTACTATCAAATATATTTCTTCAATAGTATTTCTTGAACAATCACACAACAAATGTAGGCTCACTTACTATGAAATTGAATGTATTTATAGAACTCAAAAGTCGAAGATTTACATGCTACATTTTGTATGAATAGATGGTCCACCTGTAATTTTCTCTTCATAAATGAGAAATATGTAAATGGAGTTGATGTGAGAGTAGCAGAAAATGCCTTTGGTAAATGACTTGGATACACGCAAATGTATGGTGTACAAGTATTTTGATTATGCCATATGGATTCAGACTTCCAACAAAGTCAATCTTCAATTTTGCTAACGATCGTGTACATTTCTTCACCCATTCAACAAAACATTTCATATCACATCAACTTGGAAGAATTATTCAAATTGGAACCCGAAGCTACATTCGCGTTCAAGGCCATTGCCGCCCGATCAATCTCATCCTGATCCCTCAAGTACTGGAGCGCAGCATTCAAAACATCTTCTCTATCCACCGGCGCCGGTTCACTGCGATGGATAGGTTCCAAGTTCTCAGATGCGGGGACCGGTTGTCGTGAAGGGCAAACTACATGGATCCTCTCTGATGGGTTTCTTGACATTTCTGAACTCGATCTTCCCAAAACCACTAGGAAAACTACGTCCTTCTGACTACAAAGTAATCCGAAGTCGGTTTTCTCTTCGACGGGGTTTAACTCTGGACCCGTCGCCGGAGCGTACCGGTGCTTTGTGTGGTAAATGGTTATTTTTTGATTTGGCAATATGCCGATAAAATGACCCACCGTCGACACGAACAGCTTGTAATCCGTTGCCGGAGATATTGATATGTTTCCGAAATTGTTCTCATCATCTCCGTCAAAGACCACGATAGGGACCTCCACCGCCATATTATTCTCCAAGATATTACTACCCTCGTCTCCATGGGTCCTCTCCTTTGAGTTTCTTGAAATTTTCGAATCTAATCTTTCCAAAACCACTTGAAAGGTGACATCCTTCTGACTACAAAGTAACCCGAAGTCGATCTTCTCATCGACGGGGGTCAAATCTGGACCCGTCTCCGGAGCATACGGGTTATTTGTGTGGTAAACGGATATTTCTTGATCTGGCAATATGCCAATAACCTGACCCACTGTCGACATGAATAGCTTGTAATCCAGTGCCGGATATATTGATATGTTTCCGAGATTCTTCTTCTTATTTCCGTCAAACAACACAACAGGGACCTCCGCGGACATATTATTCTCCATGATATTACGGTTGGATTGTGGAATCTGAATTATCCAGAAATTTAATATTTCTTTAATTCAATAAAAAAAAACTAATTCTTGGCTTGGACAATAAAAAAATATTATTTTTCTCACTTTTCTCTCTTATCAAATTTGAACACTATAAAATTATGTATTATAATTTTTGTAAGATTTTTATGTCCATCTAATCTCTACTTATAGAGATAAAAAGATGTCTAAATCCAAATAGAATAATAATTCCAATATCATATAGGAGTATTAATTAAAATCCAAGTAGGAGTCTTAATTAAAGTTCAAATTCAATTAATTTACATTTAATTACACGTGTAGTCCTAAAACTCCAATTGCAATTATAATTAAATTTACAACTTTTATAGTAATTTCAAGTAAGTACAAAATTTTATTGTAATTACAATTAAGTCCAAAAATATTATAATTACTGTAATTAAGTTCAATTACTTTATAAAGCTATCATAGGGACATAATCGGACATATATTTTCTAAGCTCCATTAATTAGATCATGTCTAGTCGACCCTAGACCACACAATTTAGTTATTAGTCTTTGTTTTTTCCACTAAAGGCAAAAGACTGAACTCTCGGAATATATAAGATCACATAAGTCAATAAGTTTGTAATATTTTCTTCGACCTGCCGTATATATATTTTATCTCCATTCGAGATTCAATAATTAAGTACGAGCATAAATGACCGTTTTGTACCTCTAATTATTCTCTCTAACTTAAGTATCATTTTCTTCAACGGTCCTGTAAACAAATCACAGATGTCGAAATTTAGCCGTCGCTAAATACTGAGTTCAGATTTTAACCGTTCAACAGAAAATACTTAAGTAGTCACTCTATCCATTTTTAGGGTGACGGTTCCCGTCACGAATTTTCGTTCTCTATTTCGCTCATTCTCAAGTTCCCAAATCAAAGAACCATTAAAATGACGAAAAGATATACATAACTCTGTCAAGGGATTTAGATGAAATACATATCGGTCAAGTTGAATTCAATTCTTAGCACGATCATGCTATAGAATTAAACTCAACACTTGATCCGTTTAATACACTCCAAGTATACTAATGTCACTTTTAACTATTTATGTGATAAGGACAAATTACAAACTCGAATAGTGAATCGAAAAATACTACAATCTTCCGGTACAAGGTGCCAACCCTTATACATTGATAGTGAACAAATTATTTATAAATAAAATATAAGTTGTGTCACACTGTACTTCTCAACGCGAGTACCCAACTTATATTATCATTAATCATCATAACACTTTAATTCGTATGCTCAATAATTAAATAAATACAATAAATGAAATAAAAATAATTTTATTTAATATAAGAATATTGTTAATTTTACATCAACAAAACTATACTATATGAGCACACAACCCAACAATTACTACCCTCAACTCCATGGGTCCTCTCCGGTGAGTTTCTTGACATTTCTGAATGCGATCTTCCCAAAACCACTTAGAAAATGATGTTCTTCTGACTACAAAGTAACCCGAAGTCGATCTTATCATCGACGAGCTCTAACTCTGGACCTGTCGCCGGGGTAATCGGGTTCTTCATTTTGTAAATGGATACTTTTTGATTTGGCAATAAGCCGATCATCTCACTCACGGTCGACACGAATAGATTGTAATCCAGTGCCGCGGATATTGATATGTTTCCGTAATTCTTCTCCTCTCCGTGGTCTAAGAACACGACAGGGATCTCCATCACGGCGGCCATATTTCTTGTCAAAACTTCACAAATGACGAGAGATTCCTGGCAAGTGATGCCTCCTTCTACAGAATTTTCTTTTAAAGAGAAAAGTGAAATAGAGTTGTGGATTTAGATATGGGGGTTGTGTATATACGGAAAAATATTGCATGGGGTTTCAGCGGGAGCGGTTTTAAAGTGTGAAAATAACCATTTGTGTAGTTACTACACGTGGCATGTAGCAAGTAGATAATTATATGATTTATTTATTTTTGTCCGGGGATAATTATATAAAATAAAATGGATAATGACTAATAAGGAAAAAAAATCATTTTTAAATTTTTTTTATAATTATTTATTAAATAATTATCATTTATGTTTCACTTCTCTTCTCTCTTTCTTATTATTATTATTTTTTTTTATCAAAATTAAATGTTTACACATTTTACCTTTGAGGCGAATCTTGAGTCACGTGACTTTTTTAAATCAATCAATCCAAATTTATTAATATAAATCGCGATGAAATAAAAAATGGAATACAATCTGTTCAAAATTTATCATCAAAGACATGTCAACTTGTACGCTACTTTATTTCTCAAGAAATCAAGCAAAGAGTACCATGAACATCAACAAATTGATATTTGAAAAAGTAATAGCATTTGGAGCAAATTGGTAATTTGATTGAAGACCCTGGCCAACCCGAAATGAATTACATTCCACTCTCTCCCGCTGAATACCCTTCTCTTTTGCCAAAGATGACTGACCATCCCTGGTCACAAAAACTACGTTTAACCTCAACTCCATGGGTCCTCTCCATGTTTATTGGTATTATTACATTAAAAAAAAAAAGATTAAGCCTGATGTGTGAATATGTACTTAATGTTAGATGTATATTAAAAATTATTATTTTTATATATTGACATATATTGTCTGTGTCTGACCCTATGTCAACTCGAATAGCTTGTGGAGAGGCAATATTACCATAACCATCTTAGAAAAAATAATATAAATGATTGGATAAAAAATCAGCCGTTTAGATGGAAAATAACCACATACGGTGATTTGCATTTGTGAAGGTGGTGTTTGGCTGTGGTGGGGTTGACTAGTAGGCAGGTGAGTGAGCGGGAAAATGAATTTTTTTCAAAAAAAAAATTTATATGTCAATATGTATTTAATTATTTTACTTTTGAAAAGTTATGGGATTTTATTTGCAATGTTTTCTTATTTTTGTTATCTTATTATTTTATGTTTAGGCTCCGTTTGTTTCTCATTTTTCATCCATAAAAATGAGAAATGTGACTGTTATCCATCACATCAAGTCATCAATTTTAAATTTCTATATCTTGTGTAGAGCCAATAACGGCTTTAGTTTTCATTCTCATTCTACAATAATGTGAATCAAATGGAGGCTTAATTCATTTAAAGAGAAGATCAAATCCATTATCTAATAGTCAAAATGGAGGAAATGACGAGTTTTGCTAGATGAATTATGTTAAAAGAATGGTTGAGAGTAGATTTGTTACATTATATATATAATTTTTCTTTGGATTTCGTTTTGAACCCAGATCAATATTTTAATAAGATTTTATTCTCATCACTTAAGTCGGACATTGATGTCTAAGCCCTTGTTTGACAATATTATTTGAAAAAATTAATATTTTGAATAGTGAATTTTAGGATAATGTATAATTAAAAAGTAGAAAAAAATTTTTAATTTACGTGCAAAATATTTTATTGTCTGAATGTTTAATTAAAGATGAATATGTATAAAAAGGGGTTTTTAAATAATGGTTGTCAAACATGATATATATATATATACACACACGCGCGCGCACATACACACACGCACTATCTCTCCCTCCGTCCCTCCCTCACACACACACACACACACACACACACTCTCTCTCTCTCTCTCTCACACACACACATTGAAACATTGTCTACTATATTATGTTCTTTGAAACTCTATCACCCTAATGCGATATAATGAATTGAGACATAATTATTTCGAATATGATTTGTGTGTAAGTTTATAGACAGTGGCGAACCCAGCACCAAAGTTCAGCACGGGCGAGCCAACTGTTGATCCGACAGGACAAGAAACCTTCGAATGTTATCCATCCTTCTTTATAGTAACTCTTCATGCCACTGCTTTTGCTTTATCCTGCAAAGTTTTCTAAGTGAGTTGAGAAAACTGAAGGAAAAATTGATTATCAGATTCAGTACAGAGCCAAATCTTATAATATTACAATGCAACAGCTACAAAATCACCATGGGACTCCAATCCAATAATCAAGAAAAAACAAGTTCACGTTTAACATATTACAAAACTATATCCATTTTAATCCCAGAAGCTGCCTCATGTTCATTCTTCCCGTATTACTTGATTGGAAAAGTAGCTCTCTACCCTGCTCATGTGTTAATACAGAAACATTACACCCTGTAAGTTTAATACTTAAAAACGATGTTAAGTGGCTTCTGGTTCATAACCCAATGGCTAAATATCAATTTCAACCTTATATTCTTCCTAAATAGATTCTTGTAAAGCATATCAAATAAAGAAGCAAATTACACTATTGCTATTCAAAAAGCAGGTTCTTATAGATATAGACAGAATTAAAAAGTCATGAGTAGAGCACACATTGTAGAAATCTTAATTCGCTGAAATCTGCATAAAATTCCACTACCGATTAGCGAGCTTGGGAATTTAGATAGCAATAACATTCCTGGTTCACTCATTTATCACCAAATTTCCTAGCAACAAAAAAATTTCTGGATCAACAAAAAAAATTGGATCAAATCTTTAGTCACTAACTTCATATAAGTTGTTAATCAAAACAATATGGGAAAGGTAAATCCATGAATTAACTAAAGCAAAAAATGGTAGAATCATGAAGTTTCTACTAACTATACATAATCAAATTAATTCGACTAAATTGCACAAACAATTCTTTTACGACTTACAGATGAATGAACACGGAGAAAGGCGTGAAAGGAATACCATTAGTGGACGATAGCAGAGTAATGAATCATCCAACATCGCCGGCAGCAGAGCAGGGAGAACTGAGAAAGAGAAGCGGAGAACCGACCGAAGCGGCAGAGTCTAAAAGAGTGAAGGGTTGGTAATTGCTAACAAGCTGTCAGGTAATGGGTATTATCCATCCCATGGACCATGGATTGGCCAATTATTGGGCCTAATATTTTAAAAAGGGCCCAACTCTCTTCAGCCCGAAACAAAAGGGTCGAAACAAAAAAAAAAGGAGCCCAAATTCAAAAACTTCATCTGCTCCTTCCATTCTTCTTCCGGCTCTGCAACTAATAAGCTCTTTGATTATCCAACGATATTGATTCTATGGAGTACTCCGACGGATCCAGCACGGGCTGGGTCCGCCACTGTTTATAGATTTAAAGTTGTTATAAAACTGAAAAATACTACTTTGTTTTCGAATATGACTTAATTTCTATAGTTAGAAACTCTTCATATACTTGATAAGTGTAATTTACAAGCTTATTCGTGTTTATAAACTTGATATATATTTGTAAATTTGAGCTTAATTTAGTATAAATATTGTCATCACAAGTAAAACATAAATTTGGAGGTATTTGAAGCAAAAAAAATAAAAATAAAAATTAACCTTATTGGATTATATTCTAAATAATTTGAAAATTAATTGGATTGCAGTAGATCAATAAGAAGCATTAAGAAAGCGACTAGAGGAAAGTCACAAGTCTTAAAAGGGAAATTTTGCTTATGAAAAATTTGGGGATTGATTTTCATACTTTTGAAACTCGACGATTATGGAGGTTCGACGATTAATATCAACACTTTTGGAAGTTACGGGGATCAACAGTAAAGATTTGGACAAAAATGACTAAGGTTGTAAGAAAAACTTGAAGTAGAGACCAAAATGCAAAATTCTAGAAGTTGCATTGGTGACAGTGGTCCACCTACGAGCACATGAAGGGCTTGTTTGCCGTGGTTATACCAGAGTACAAAACATAAAATAAAATAATTTTGTCGAAGGCCAATGTGGCTATAGCTATCAATATATTGGAATTCGATTCGAATCCGAATTCAATGAAATTAATGAGAAATATATTTAGGGTTTCGATCTGATAACCCGATCAAAATTCAAATTCAATAATTATTTAACTGAATGGAGCAAATGTGGATATAAGTCAATTTGATCCGATAACAACTCGATCCGATTTGTTATATAATATAATATAATATATTTTATATATTACCGCATAATTTATTACACAATTTTTTTTTCATTTTTAAATTGTATTATATTTTATGACTTTTAATAAAGAATGTCAAACATGTCAAGTTCCAATATAATATTAATATACATTATAATAAATTTTGTATTGAGATTGAGAATCAACTCTTTCTAAAATATTTCGGATCGGATATCCGACAAAAAACAAATCGAATATGAATTTAATAATGAAATATCCATTGGATTATCGTATCGGATCAAATCGGATATATGCAGATTCGATCTATATCCGATCAATTTACAGTCCTAGCTGTGGACCGTCGATATCTTTTTTTTTTATATATATATATTTTAAGTTCCGAATATTTTGGTCCTTTTCGAGGCACGACTTTCAAGATGGTTCTTAGCACTTTATAAGACCTAATTTAGGTCAAAATGGATGTTACACGAGAGAAAAGGAGAAGATACAAGGGAGAAGAGAGAAAAACATAGGTTTGAAGAACTTGGTGTAAAGAATGTGAATTCTAGGTACAAAAATATAATCTTTTTCTCCTTTTCCTTAAAATTCAGTGATGAACTCTAAAACACCACGGGTGCGGGACGCGGGCTTGCCCCGTTTCCCGCCCCGTTTGTTTGTTTGTTTTTTTTTTTTTAATTTTCAGTTAATTAGTTATTTTTTTTATAGTTAATTAATTTTATTTTTTATATTCTTCACAGGGAGGGGCACCCTCACCCCTGTCCCGCCAACCCGTTCGGGACGGGGCGAGTTTTTTTGCCAATTCTAAAATCAATAGTTGGAACAAATGATGTAACCTAGATTTGAATCATTAATATCAATTATCGAGATTCTTGAAGTTAATTGTTTCATGTAATTATTTTCCTTCTTTTACAATGCTTGGAATAATTGGCCACTATTTCATTGATTTGTGAATTTGTAACAAAGTGATAGACTAGTTATAAGTATAGACCATGTAGGTAAAATCTGACAATTGGGTCAAAGGTAGAAATACAATTTAATTTAATTTATTATTGTTTGTTGCAGTCCATAATTGAATATCTAGGTAATTTAATGCGTTTAATGAGGCTTATTCAAATTTACATAAATATTGTCAGTTTACTTAGGTAGACGGGGTTGATTTGAGCTCGAGACAAGTAAATTGATTTAATTAGTGAATTCAACCCGAGTACACATTTAGGAATTGAATTTGAGGGGAAAAATTAAAGAGTGATAACTAAGGTGAAATCATGAGTGATAACGCTTTAACCATCATATTAACGAACACTTACATTTCCTTGCTTTTATTTTCTTTTGTTAAGTTTAATCAAAAATCTTGTCATGAATGTTTGTTTTTATCAAGTAAGAGTTAGGAATAGTTAAATTTATCTTTGAATAGATATTATGTGAGAACGATAATTCAGATGCTTTAGATTTGTTATATTCAAAATTGTGAGTGGTAATTTTCGTGTTCAAAATCATGAGTTAGCGAGTTGTAATTGAAATCAAAACAATTATTGGTAGTATAGATCATGAATGAGTCAACGATGTCAAATATTGATAAGGGAGAAAAAGTCAGCGTATTACCGCTCACTGCACACCAAATCAGCGCTCGAGCGCTGACAACAAGGTCACTGGTGCTCACTAAGTACGATCTTAGCACTTGAACGGCGAAGTCACTGCTCGCTAGGCGCGAGAGCAACGCTCTAGCGGTGGTTATGTTCAGAAAATTCTAGTTCGCGATTTAAGCTGACTTTTCAATTATATTCAACCTCAACACTACCTATTATATATATCCAAGCATACGTCCGTCCCAAAGCATATTGAATCATTATTTCATATTTAAAATTATATTATTGAAGATTTAAATCACATTTCAAAGATCTCTTGATTCAATCACAAAATTAATTTTTCATAATTTATCCAAAACAATATTTTGCTATTGGTTGAGCCTTTGTTTTATACAAGAGAATATCTTCATATATCAATTACATATTCCATAATCTCTTTCTTCAACCAAGATCAAAACACAGAAGATTTAAAGATCAAACACCAAACATTATTACCTTCACTTATAAGCCTTATGAGTTCTAAAGTTGGAGAAGAGGCACTTGGAATTCAAGCGCTCTGAAATGAGTTCGTTCTTGTTGATTCATGTGGAGGGAAAAGTAGTACAAAGTTGCTGGAAAAATGCGAATCGCACAATCAAAGAGGTTTTTTCGGCGATTTATAAATTAGATGATCAAAGTCGGCTAAGGTTTTGAACCAATTATAAGTTAACTTTTCTAATTGATCTTTTTGGCAAGGTTTGCATTGAAGTTTTTTTATCATTGTGAAGAGTTCTTCAAGGGTTTTTCACCATCATCAATTTCTGGTTTTTTGTTACTTGTTATGCTTTTGATACATACATTTGTGATTGTTTAACTTAGCGTTCAAATTGTATTTAACCTTAATCATCTAGAAACAATAAATAAGCGATGTGTTGCTTTTTTTGGTTAATTCCGTATATTTGGGTCTAAACGAAGTGATATATACGTTTAACAAGATCGGAATTAAGGTCTAAACGAAGCATTATATACGTTCTTAACAAGATTCACTTTACTATTTTAGTTGACATCGTACACTTACATTACACCACAACAACACTGTATCTCTTCCTTTTCCCTTTTAACTCCTTGGAATTGTCCCAAGTGAGGATAAAAATTCCGTAATACATCCAACATTACTCCTTATGACCAATGCAGTCAAAGAATTAGAAATGAAAAACCACTTAATAGTAAATTAACAGACATTTCGTAGGGAAAAAATATTTACTTTATTTTGATTTATTCTTGTTTCGGTATGTTCCTCAAAAAAATATACAGACCGAATCCAACAGTATATAACTTCGTTCAGCAAAACTGTATCACCATCCAGAGAAAGTCCATCTTGAGGAAGTTAAAGTGGTGCTCTACTGCCCAGATGTGAGCACTGTCTTATAGATGAAGATAATATCTAGACGCGTCCAGGCCCGGCACTGCATGGCAAATATGCCTGGTAAATTTTTACGGAAAAAAAAAAACCTTTTCTTGGATATTACTTTGTCTCTTAACATAGGGATCAAAGGCATAGAGTTTCATCGAATTGGAAGTTAATTTCGACATGAAAATGTTAGTAGAAAAATGGCGGGATATTTTGAATCAAGACTCTTTCAAATTCTCAATTTCGAATCTGAAGACTTTGTTCCACAGGCTTTATTAATGTCATCAGTCATATCTTCCGTCCCACAATGTGCAGCTGCGGAGATGAAGCAAGAGAATTAAAAATAATATTAGACTATTTCGAATAGAAACTATCGGTATTGTAGCCTTGTCTGTTTTTCTCTTGAATTAAATTGAACCAAGTAAAAAAGAAAAGGCAAGGAATGTGTTACGCGAACTTGGATAGAAATCACTCTTATAACGGACTCTTAAGCGGGAGGGAACACAATATGCTTATTAGACCACATGGCAGGCCATCCCAATTGACGTGGAATTCAAAAGTAATCGTTACAATGTACTTACCAACTAGTGCAAAAGCTACAATATCTAACTTCTCACTGAAAAATTGAAAAATAAGAATGAATAGAAGGGGAAATTCGACCTCTAAAGTAATGTTTGGTTTCCCTGTGGTGGCATAGCACTCTGTGGATAGACGAAGGGATCTCCAAACGGGTTTGAGGACCCCATTTGTGGCATTTGTAATTGAGAATATTGAGTTGTATGTTGATAGGGTACCATCATATTTTGCTGCTGCATCATCGTTTGATTCTGCTGTTGCATCATCATTTGCTGTTGCTGGGACATATATGCCATCTGCACATTTATTGGTGACGCAAAGTTATTCGACATGGTGAAGGGGTCTTGTTGACCCAATGGATTTGGTACGGCCATTTCGTGTCCATAGCTGGTATTGTAGCCTGCATTCTGCAGCTGTAACTGTCTCCGGGCAGAATCATCTTCATATAAGCTATCAAGCAATAGCTTGTCGAACCCCCCAGCCTAATACAGGTGACAAAATGGTTTAGAAATATCACGCAGAAGTACTGATCTTATGATGGATATCTTAGCAAAAAACTCCGGAGGGCGTGTCTATTGTGTTGGACTAAACTGAGCTAGACGAGACTGAGGAAGAGAAGGATGTTTTAAAATTGTCAACCTTTCTAATGCCAGTCCATAAACCGATCCAGTAAAGAGAATGAATGCTGGTATTATTCCATGGCAAAATTGTTAACAAAAGAAGTCAGCATATCATATAACACATAGGAAGCCAAGGCAACCTCAAAATGATGTCAACGCAAAATAGAACTATATCCAATCTTGACAAAGACCAAACTTTGGTTATTTGGAAGAATACAAGTTTTAATTACTTCTGGTGAAAAAAAAAAGGAATCACGACCTTCATACAGAAGTAAATTGAAGATGAGAGAACAAACCATTTTGGTATCTGCCACCTGGCTTTTAATGTTGCTTTGTGCAGTAACTAGTGCCAACTCCCATCCTGAAGTTTTTCCGATTTCACTCCATGCATTATGCATTGGAAGTCCTTCATTGCCTACAAAAGTATTTCAGACAGCGATTTTACATTTTCAGAAATATGCATGAACAAACAAATAGGCAATGAAATCAATAACAATTGTCTCATATAATCCCGACCGTACTTCAAGAATAATTAATTCATTCAGCGAGGAAAGATAAAGTGCAGTATGTTATTTGATTATCAGATATTCTTTGCCTTGAAAAGAAAATATTGTTGAATTCTAAATTTAAATAAATAAACATCTCATATATAATAGTTTAAGCTTTTAGAAGAGACAATTCAACATGGTCTTGAGTTCAAATATCATGGCTACCCATTTATGGAAATCGCGCATATGTCTTATGAAAAAATGAATATGGCATGAATGTTAGGGGTGTGTTGAAGACTAAACCTAAATAGATTAATGTGTTCCCTCTATGAAAACTCCAGCTTTTGGATGAGGTGGTTCACTAAATGGTGTATTCAACCATCATGAAAGGTGATTTTATTTGGGTCCTTTACTGTTCATAATCGTTTAATAAAAATATGTCACCATCTTGGATGTGCTTCTTATGAATCTTGGACTAGTCCAATTCAGAAGTATTCAGTTGTGCAATATAACTCACCGGGTTGAATAATGGCAAGAGCCAATGCATTGCTTTCCTCTAATTCTGGGGCTTTCGGATTTACTTCATTCAGACCCTAAGAAAATTTATGTTTAGTATACAAAATTCAGAAACTACCTTAGTCGAGCCTCATAACGGAAAAAGAAAATGCAAAAAGAGAGAGGTTACCAGCAGATCAACAGGCTCTTCAGCTGATATTTGTGGTCCATTTTCCTCTTCATATTCAGTCTGAGATTCCTCTCGTGCATCAACCTGATCTTCTTCACTTTCAACTTCTGCAACTAGATTTTTGCTTTCTTCGGAGGTTGATGCTTCAGGTTTCTGAGTCTCTTCTTCTGGCTTTGGATACTCTTCATACTCCTATTATTATCAATAACAATTTCATGCAAATTGTTATTAATCCTTGACTAATAGCATGTTTGGCAAAGCTTAAAATCACCTTATTTGAGAAGCATAAAAATTTGCATGTACGTGTAGTTAAGTGACGCAAGTTGATCAACATAACAATCATCACCATTTCATTAATAATGAAATGGTGATGATTGTTATGATCAAGAATAAATTTATTAATGGTAGGAAACAATAAAGATGAAAAAGGATTCATGTAGCCAACAAAGCTTAGTTTGTCACTGTTGTGGAAGATGATAAAACTCGAAAATCTTATGTTCTGAAAACTTCCTGAAGTGAGTTAGGTGAGATTCGCACCAGTCTCTTACTTGACATTGCACCTGTCTGAGGTGCTTCCCTTACATATTCCTCCATAGTTGCGAGAAACGAGGGAGGCGCCTGTGGATTGCAGAAAATTACACTCAAAATCTGTCATTAGACTACAAATATTTCTTATTGACTCTTAATTATACAATAAAAATAACCTGTCTCAAGATTGGGAATTGAAAGGTACGAGCAAGGTCCAAAGTTCTGCAGAAGTCATAAAAATCATCTAGATGTTCTGCCTACAGAAACGAGTGAAAAAGACAAAATGAATATAAAGATCAGCAATCTTGTCTATCGAATACTTGTCATGTACATTAATTTACATGTTGAAATAAGAGATCCTGACATGAAGCGAAGGAATATACCTGTTTAGCTGCTGTTTTGTAAATATTGAGAGCTTTGACAGCATCATGTTTGGCCATATCAAAATACTACAAAAAATTAATCATCTTGAGATAGTTTCTCAATGCAGGGAAGATAGTCTCAAAATTCCATAAAGGAAAATACCATGTCAACAAGATTAATGATCCCGTCGTTGATCGCACAATATATTTTGAAGCTTTCTTTCAATACCTATATGATCACAATTTTATATCACTCAATTGTAATTTAGAAAACAAGGTTGATAGTGTTTCCCAAAAGAATGAACACTTATTTAAATTTAGTAAGTGGTTTCAAAACTTACATCTAGAAAAATAATGTAACAATCTATTAGTTTCTCATCTATGCTCATGGGGTCATGCATTAAATAAAGAACTTTTGCCATACGTAAAACACTGATGACATGTTGGGTATGGTGGATTGCACGGTACTAGATAATATTAAGAAAGAAAAGAAAAGGCTAAAATCATGTCAGTTGCTCTGCTCAGTACAATCTAGTATTACATAATAAACATTCCTTGACGGATCTAATGCATACCAGGGCCAAGGCATACTGGATGAGATAGTTGTAGCAAGCTGCTCCTTGGGGCTGCAAGATTTCTGATAGATTAGATAGCTTATACAGATAACGCAAAAATGACTGATCAAATAGAGCAAGAACTGCAGGCCAAGGTTCAAAGAGGCATCATAGTGCCTAAGTAACCGAGTTAGTATGGAACTAACTATCCACTATTAATAGGCAACACACACTTCGCCTTTTCTATATCACTATATTAAGTCTATTACTGTAAAAGAAAGGTGCCTACACACCTTTGTATTTGTCCTTGAATGATACTTAGAAAGATCGACCCCAAGGATCAAAAGCCAGATACTAGCCATGTGATTCGAAGAAAGGAAGACTTATTTGTGTGTTTTATTACGTGTTATAAAGCACTATGCCCTTGGTTTCTGGTTACTGGATTGAAAGGCGTAAAAAATAAAATAAAATAAAAAAATATATATATATATGCTTCTGCACCTTATCTGGCTTTCAGGGTTCTTATCCACCGTTACCTGGCAACTAACTAGGCGGTAGAGAAGCTGCTGCAATGAAGGTAACATCTCCAACAGTTGTTCAGCATTCAAGATCCGCGTTCGACTACGTATCTGATGCAACAAAGACCACTTTATATCTACTCTTAACTATTATATATAATCTAATTGGAGAAAAAAGCATTTGAATTGTGTGCAAGAGACCACACCTTAGATATTCCAGCAGCTGTTTTGATCAATTTTTCCGACTCTATATCATATTTTAAGGTCCTAAAACATTCGAGTTTTTCCTCCAAAAAGAGTGCATACGTTCGGATCCAAGCAGAGCAATCCC
>CAIGRP010070503.1:0-13340 GCA_903798385.1 Fraxinus cuspidata
TTTGGCAGTTTTTTGGCTTCACATGCTGTTTGTGTTTGTGGGGCCCATCCAATGTGAGGGTCGTGTTTGAGAAGTGATTATGCCGCGATAGGGAGTGGGGAAGTGGTGGCGATCGGTGGTGGCAGGCGACGTTTGTAGGGGTGAAAATGAGGGTTAAGTTAAGGATTAAAATGTGGGTGATAGTGTGTGTAATTATGTGAGCTAAGGTTGTAATATTTTGAAAATTTTAGGACTATAATTGCAATTAATTATTTATTTTTTCTTTCTTTTCTTTTTGTTTAATTTGAATAGAAGGGTAAAAACGTCATTTTATAGAAAAATGGTTGAAAAGGACCTTCTGCGCAATGGAAGGTGGAAGATAGGGGTGAAAATGCCAAAAAATGAAAGGTATAGATGTTTTGCACAATGACATTGAAAGGTAGGGATATTCTGTACTATTTACCCTTTTTTTGTTTAATTTAAGCACATATCATTCATACATTTCATTATTATTATTATAGAAAACGTTCTTACTTTCATTCTTTTGACATTTTCATTCTTAATTATGCTCTTGATTGTGCAAAACATCACTTTTCATCAAATTTCTTAATAAAAAATTGTGAAATGACGAATATAATTTTCTATTTAAATAAAAATAAATAAATAACTAATTTCAATTAGCCTAAATTTTTTTAAAAAGTACAAACAAGTCCCAAATAAATTATTAAAAAATAAAAAAAAATTCTCTTTTTTCTCCTCTTACTCCTCCTCCTCCTCCTCCACCACCACCACAACCACAAAATTAGAGCTAAAAATATAAATTCGTCTTCCTACTGTTCAATCCCCACTTCTCAGCCCCTCAAACCCCTTTCTTTTCAATGACCAAAATTGGCTAATGAAAACACACCTCACTAACAAAAACCTAACTCAAATTACCGTCATAGAGTAAAAGCAAAAAAATAAAATACAAAATGTCTTGGCATTATCATTGCTGATATGTTCATTGCCAATAGCCTTAAATTATTGTTTATCGTGCCATTATACAGAAAACTAGTTGTATAAGGGTACTGATAATCTTGTTTTTTTTGGCTCACAGCAAATTCCCAAATGGTAGGTTTGGTTTTGTTATTTGATTCCTACATCGTGGACATCGAATGGTATGTTTACCTCCCAATATGGAGACATAAAAAGGAAATTATGGTGTTTGAAGTATCCAAGACAGTATCATCTTTTCTGAGAGATTATTTTGGATTATTGTGGCTGTTGTATTGAGTTTGGTTTTCATTAACCAATTTGGTCATTGAAGAGAAAGAGTTTGAACCGCCGAGAAGTGGGGATTGAACGGTAGGAAGCTCTAATTTTCTCGGAGTGGTGGTGGTGGAGGAGAAGGAAAAAAAATTTAGATTTATTATTGTAATTAGTTCTTTATTTTTTTTCTTTTATTTAAATATGAGGGTATATTTATCATTTTACATCTTTTTATTGAGAAATTGAATGAAAATGATGTTTTGTGCAATCAAATGTGTTTAAGGGCGAAAATGTCAAAAAATGGATGTTATGTACTAATTATCCTTGTTTATAAATTATTATAATTTCAGAAAAAGTCTTTTTATATTTTATTTTACTTAATTAAGAAATAAAAAGAATTTGCACTTGGATGCGTGCGTGTACTATTTTTATTTATTTTTATATAAATTAGCACTATCAATATAATTATTTCAGCATTGACGCAAAATCCATTAGCATTATCTTGCATTAAGGTTATTGTGCCAAATAACTGCTACTCAGAGACATGTAAAATGAATTTGAGTCACCTTTAGGTAGTCCCACGCGACCGCTTATGAACCAACTTGGCCAAGAAAATATGAGGGCGGGTTGTTGACCTACCAATTTTTTTATTTTCTAAATATTTTTATGAAGAAAACACAATCGAAAGTGTTACGGGTTTTTCCAAATCATCTCCCACATCATCGCAACGTCAAAGGACGAACTGCATACGACTGCCACGTGGTTCATCCTCCACCTGGACGAACTGGATACGACCACCACATGGATTCATCCTCTACTTCAACAATGTGTACTAGAAAATCTTTTGTGGAAAGATCTCAAGAATCAAATCCTTATTGATGGGACGTATGACAGACTCCAAAATGTCAAGTCAATGCCTTACAATGTCGGGAGCATTAAATGAACTACCACCTTGGAGAGGATGGCTAATCCTAGATTCAAAACCACGTGTTCTACATCCAACGGTTCCTTACTACCACCTTGGAGAGGATGGCTCATCCTAGATTCAAAACCACGTGTTCTACATCCAACGGTTCCTTTCATATTCCTTTTCACTATTAAAACCCACACTTGTACTATAGGAAGGGGTTGGTCCCTGAAAAGAGAGAAGAAGCACAAGTCTTACATTATCACCATGCACAAGTACACCACCACTAAAAAAAATCACATTCCGGTGAACATCATCGTCGGACGTCCTCTATCAACTCATTAACTTGACTGTCGGAATACTCGCAGTCGCTTCCACTCCCATCGAAAAAGACCACGAGCGACTAATAATGTGTTGCTACGTGCAGGAAGGAGCTCACGTGGAAGAACTCTGTTGACCACGCGTTTGAGTCATTTTTTGGGGTCAACAGAAATGATAGTTGACAAAATTAAAATTATATTTTAAGCTGATCAAACATGTTTTTTATCCATACATTTTCAAAGGAATAATGACTTGTTCACTTATTATCTATAAATTTCGTCATATTCACCACTTATAAGCACTAAATATAAAAGGTTATCATGCCATGAGATTAGAGAACCAAATTAGCATGACCCACCTCTCATATCGACCCAGTGGGTCTAAAATTGGCCAAACGAGAAGGTCCGAGTCTGACCATTCCGAACTTGGGTAGACATGGTCGATTTTCTCCTCTACATCTATTCTTTGTGAAGAAATAATTGAATAATACGATCCAAATTTCAACTGCTTCCGTGTCTTACGGGACTGCATTCAGATTAAGCAACTAAAAGTCTGAGTAGGACAAAATTTTCTTAGAAGCCAGAAGTTTCATCAATAAATTGGCAGACCCATCACTCCATTGACACGTCCCCACTATAATTTTCCAAGCAAGTTCCTTAAACGAGTCCCCACTTCTATAAATTGTGACCCCAAAACACCCCAAAATTTGCATTAATTTTCCTCCATATTCTCTCTCTCTTTCTCTTGTTATTCCATAAACAAGACTGCATTTTGAAGATGAAGAAGGCCAATTGTGCTGTCCTTTTCATGGTGGCCATGGCAGTGGTGCTGCTGGTGGGTGAATTGCATGTGACTGAAGCAGTTACTTGCAATGCTTCGCAGCTAAGTCCATGCCTGGGGGCGATCACGTCAGGGCAGCCACCGTCCGCAGCCTGTTGCAATAAACTCCGGGAGCAGAAGCCTTGCCTCTGTGGATATCTCAAGGATCCAAATCTCAAGCAGTATGTGAATAATCCTAATGCAAGAAAGACTGCTAGCAGGTGCGGTGTGGCAATTCCCAATTGCTGAAATTAACTCAAAATTCACCAGTTTATAAGTGAAATAATGTGTTCTAGTCACGTATAATAAGAATAGTTTTGTGCGTATCGACAAAACTAATATGAAATGGTTTATAAGTTTACTATTTAATTTACAAGCCCTTATTCTCGTAAGTCATGTATAATATGAATAGTTTTGTATGTATCGACAAAACTAATAATATGAAAGGTTTATAAGTTTACTATTTAATTTACAAGCCTTATTCTCTCGTTCTTTGATGTCTGACTTTGAGAGTGCGTTGGCTAAAAAGTGTATTAATTTTTAATTCACGCATTTCGTGATATTCATAATTATTATTTAGTTATCGATCACGTATTTTATCGTATAAACATAACCGTCAAACATATCTTTAGCCCCTTTTTGGTTTAATTAAAAAAGTCGATAAAAATTCAAGTCAAAATTAACAATAAATTTCATGGAACCTACAACTTTCTATCAATTATTCAATCACATATTTTATTGACTTTTATCAAAAACTAAAAAAATCTAATTTTTAGTGGACCCAAGCCGGGACTTCTATCTCTGATTTTTACAAATTACCTTTCTCATATTACATGACTAAGCTCAAAATTTATTCAAATATACTTTCATGTAATTTTTGGTTTTTTAACATGTTAGATGAGTGACTTTATATTATATATAATTTAAGAGTATTTTGATAATAAAAATAAAAATTATATTATAAATAAGTAACTTATTTATTTCTTAAATGTGAATTCGTCAATTTTATTCAGATTTTACATACAAATAATTCCAATCCTTGTTTACTGGGTCATTATGACAAGTATGTGGGAACAAAAGAGATTGCTTATGCTTGGGTCCCATTTTTGAAAAAAATCATTTTTTATTGTAATAAAGAGAGAGAATAATTTCTTGTATAATTCTACAAAGAGGCATGATTTTCAACATCAAAGGTCTCCCATGTATGTAATATGGCCCACCTTCAAGCATTTGAAGTCTATCGTCGGTATTCTCGAATTTAAATACTAACTGTTCACTTTGATGCACGAAATAGAAGTACTTTACCTTCCATCTGAGTCCCATTTAGAGCATTTGTGAAAATATCTCCTACCCGTTCTCCAATTTTCACATATCTTGTAGAGATTAAATTCTACTATATCTTCTCACGAACGAAATGACAATGAATCTCAATAAGTTTAGTTCATTCACGAAACACATGATTAAAAAGCAATATAAAGAACAACTTGATTGTCACACCACAACTTTGTTGGCATTGAAGCTTTAAGATCAACTTCAGTTAAGAGCTAATATATCCACATTATCTCACACACAGACTGTGCCATAGCTCTATATTCTGATTCTGCACTGGATCGGGACACAACATTTTGTTTCTTACTTTTCCATGAAATCAAATTTCCTCAAACGAAAACACAGTAGCCAGTAATGGATCTTTAATCAATCTTGGAACCTGCCCAATCTGCATTTGAGAAACATTCGATATGAGTATGTTCATGATTTTTGTACAATATCCCACGTCCAGGAGCTCCCTTTAGATAATACATGATCTATTCTAAAGCTGCCAAATGGTGAACTATTGGGGAAGACATGAATTGGCTTACAATATTGACAAATTACGCAATATCATGACGAGTTACTGTAAGGTAGTTCAATTTCTCAACCAGTCTTTTATACTTCTCAGAATCTTCAAATAAGTCACCATCTTTGGTAAGTTGCAAATTAGGAAGCATTGGAGCACGATGGCTTAGCTCCCAACTTTCTCGTCTTAGTTAATAAGTCAATCATATATTTTCTTTAAGATAAAAAGATGTATTTCTTACTTCTTGTTACCTTAATTCCCAAGAAATACTTCAACACCCCTAAATCTCTCGTGTGAACTTGGGTGTGAAGAAAGGATTTCAGAGATGAAATCCCCATACTATTACTGCTGGTAATAAAAATATCATCAACATACACAACAAGGAGAATAATGCTGGATTCAGACTGTTTGTAGAAGACTGAACGGTCAGACTTGCTCTTTTGCATTCCAAACTTTTCTAATGCGTGGCTAAAATTTTCAAACCAAGCACGTGGACTCTGTTTCAAACTATTTAAAGACTTTCGAAGACGACACACTTTCCCATGCTCTCCCTGAGCAACAAACACTGGTGGTTACTCCATATAAACTTCCTCCCGAAGATCACCATGTAAAAATGCATTTTTGATGTCTAATTGATGTGGCTAATTATGAGTAGCTGCCATAGAAATGAATAAGCCCAGTCGTTAATTTGACAACATAAGAGAAAGTGTCAGAATAATCCACGCCATAAGTCTGAGCATAACCTTTAGCTACAATACAAGCTGTAAGCCTAGCCACTGATCCATCAAAATTTACTTTGACTGCAAACACTGCTTACATCCAATAGCCTTTTTCCTACAGGTAAGTTCACTATATCCCAAGTACCATTAGCATCTAAAGCATTCATCTCTTCTATCATAGCATCACGCCAACCAGGATGGGAAGATGCTTCATAAACATTTTTCAGAAGAGTTATAGAGTCAAGTGAAGCAACAAAAGAACAAGAAGAAGAAGACAAGTAATCATAAGAAACAAAGGAGGAAATATGATAAGTACACTGACGTTTACCTTTGCCAAAAGCAATAGGTAGATCAAGATCACTAGACACTTGATCCGATGTCGAAGAAGAGATAGGTACCGACCATGCATCAGGAGGATCACGTCGTCTAAAATAGACTTGGTGAATAGGTGGTGATGGTGGGGTGGGATCAACAAGAGTAGAAGCAGTATTAGTTCACTGGTAAGTGACATGATAAACCAACAGATTATCATCCCCCCTTATTGAAAGAAGTATAAGAAGTGGGAAATAAAGGAATATATTCCAAGAATATAACATCAGGGACACAAGATACTTGTTAAGACTTTGATAGTAGCATCGATACCCTTTTTGTAGACGAGAGTAACCCAGAAAAACACATTTTAAGGATTTGAGATATAATTTAGTTACCTGTAGACGAACATCACGAGCATAACAAGTACCACCAAATATTCTTAGTTCAATAGAAAATAAGGGTATAGTAGGGAAAATGACACTATAAGGAGTCTCACCATGAAAAACAAATGAAGGCATCCGATTAATTAAAAAAAAAAAGGCTGTGGAGACCGCATCAGCATAAAATTATTTAGGAACATACATGTGGAACAATGCTGTCTTAAGAATATCTCTATTTTTTTTTTCAACTACACCATTCTGAGAGGGTGTGTCACCACACAAGGATTGGTGAGGAATACGGAAAAATATTCTCTATCGTTATCACTTCTCAATGTATGCACAAAAACATTAAACTATATTTTAATTTTAGCACAAAAGGTATTAAAATGAGAAAATAATTCAGAACGATTCATCATTATATAAAGCCAAATCACACAAGAGAAATCATCAACAAAGGTAACAAAATACCGAAATCCAGTTTTGAACACAACAAGACAAGGACCCCAAACATTTGAATGAACTAACTCAAAAGAAAAACTAGCTCTTTTATTGACTCGATGAACTGAGGACAGACGACGATGTTTTGCAAATTGACACGAGTCACAATCTAAAAACGAGACATTCTGAAACTGAGGACATAATATTTTCAACAAAGATAAATATAGATGTGCCAACCGAAAATGTGCTTCAAAAGGAGTTAAGACATCTGAACACGCAATGGATTTGGGCACTTGGATATCCAGAATATAGAGACCGCCTGATTCATGTCCTTTACCAATAATTTTCTTCGTTATAAGATCCTGAAAAAGATAATAGTCAGGAAAAAATGAAATACAACAGTTTGGGGTCCGAGTAATGTTGCTCACAGAAATTAAATTAAAAGAAAATTATGGTAGACTTAAGACAGAAGTTAATGAAAAGTGGAGAAGAGACTAGGATTACTTGTCATATGACTTGTGGCACTAGAATCAATGACCCATTTTGAGGAAAAGGAAAGAAGACATGTATTGGGTGTACGTGTCTCAGCAATAGCAGAGATAGGTTGAGATGATTCTTCAATGCTTCTTAGTACTGAGTGAATTTAGTAAATGTATCTTCAGAAACTGTAATGGTCTGCTCAGAGGATGAGATAGGTGTAGTAGTCGTAGCGACAACATGAGTTGAGTGTGACTTCAAAGATTTATTGTGCAATTTTCGGTACGTGCATTTGGTATGACCCAGCTCATGACAATAGTAGCATACAACTTCCCTTTTATCTTGACTTCGATTGTCCCGACTACCTGTACGCCTTTTGTATTACTCTACTACTACGACTGATAAGATCACTAGAAGACTGAACAGATGAAGCAACAAAAGCACTCTTATCTGTGTGAAGTACTCTAGTAAAGGTATCTTGTAGAGATGAAATCTCAGCACTTGAGAGAATCATCAAACGTAGAATTAAGAGCAGCTAGAAAACTCACTACAGCCATTTGCTCTGCTGAGCTTGCTGAACTTTTACATCGAAGTTAAAAGTTAACAAGACATTCATTTCTTCATAGGTCTTTTTAAAATTCATAAAATATGGCTGAAGAGACATATCTTGTTGTTCAGCACGGTAAAAATCCTTATAAACTTCATAAATACGTGACACATTTCATTTCCCAAAGTACATAAATTCTAAATATTTCATCAATCCCTTAACATACTCACAGTGATTAATCAGATCGAGTACCTCAGTGTCAATGAAATTCCAAATTTGTAAGAATAATCGAGCATCATCTTTTAGCCATGTCTGCCTAGTATTATCCATTGGTGGATCTTTAGTAAGATGATTGTCCATGGAAATACTCCGCATATAAATTCGAACGGTCTTACACGAACTTAAATAATTTGAACCAACTTTTGTTTTGTGATTTTGGACATCACTGGAATGACATCAGTCACAACCAAATTTTTTTGTTCGCCAACCATAGAAATAAAACACAATATCTAAATCAATACCCCCACAAGTATCCAAGTAAATTAATTCCTCATATAATAGTCCACACAAAAGCCCAGTAACCAAAGTAATCCACCAAATAATTCTGGCCCAACAACCAATTCTCCAAGCCCAATAAGTAGATTAAATCACAAATGACCCGGGCCCAATAACATATATATAAAAAAATCCAACCCAAGCCACAGTTAACCGGATACATGAGCCTTCGAACTCGATGGTGCCGGAAAATTGCTGCAAGCCCACGACGGTAAACTCAAAACTCGATTCAGATGGTGCCGAAAAACAAGTTTTGCCGGCCACTACTGAAGAATTCCGACCAAATTGTAGACATCAGCCTCTGCTGAGGAACCAGTAGTCGGACCATAATAAAACACCACAGAGGGCATGACCAAACACCACAGAGCCACTCGACTACCGTGGTTAATCAATTAAACGATCGACAACACAGAGCCACTCGATTGCCGTCGTTAATCAACCACTCGAAAACTCTCAACTATGAAGACCGAAAGAAGAAGAAATGGCAGAAAATACCAAACCAAATGGCAGAAAATACCAAACCCTAGAGACCTTGCTCTGATACCATGTAATAAGGAGAGAAAGTAATTTCTTGATAGCTTTTATTCACATGAGAATATATATATATATATTGAGAAATATATATTAGGAAGAATGAATCCCTATAATTAAGCCTCTATATAATTCTACAGGCTGTTGGATTTATTTACACAAACATTTATCAATACTCATTTTAAATTATACGTTCTTTCAACAAAATAATTTTACATGTAAATATTTTTTTTCCTACTTTTTAATTACACATTCTTAAATGTTTTTCCACAAAATAGGACTCGAACAAACCTTGAATTCTACTTTTATCAAAAGATATTTGTAATGGGCATCAAAGAAAAATAAAAATAACATGGCTACAACAATAGATGCATAAAATTTGATCTCAACTTCTTTCTTAATGAAATTGATATTTCGAGTATTTGTGATATTCATTCGAGGACCGTGATAGAATCTACTCACCTAACTTGAAAATGTATAGCATGTGTTTGTGTGCTATTTTTGTCCAAAGAATTCATTTTCCAATCACATAAGTAAGGCCTACCATTTAATACCATATGTATTTGATTATTGACAGTAGTGTTTGATTTTCAATTATACCCCTGACTAGATGTGTGCATGTTTTGTAGTGGAGGAAAGGGCAAAATTGGTAAAGTGAAATTAAAACTCATTAATGGTACAGTTTCATGTCACTTTTATGTCAAAATAAACGGATAAAGAAAATGTAACTTCATTGACCAACGGTAAAATTTCTTCTAAAACTGCAAAAAGAAAAAATAAAAATAATTGGTTCAAACAAGGTCATAATAACATTAATGAATAATATAATAAATTTGATAAATTCTAAAAAATAAAAAAATTATTAATTCAGGTATTGGTTAAATTAACTCTAAAACAACCCATCCTTCTCTCACACTCTCTCCTCCACTGTTACACTTTTCCCACCACCTCCCTCCCCTAATATCTTCCCAGTCACCACCGACCAAAACACCACAATCCTTGAGAGTTTTGAACCACAACAACAAAACCCGAGCACTTCTAGCCCAGATATGAAAAAGTTGTTCCCCCTCCTCATTTTCACCACCTCCGCCGCCATGACCTCCATCAATCTCTGACCAAGGTAGCGACTCGCAGGAGAAAAGTTGCAAGATTCTCATCCTCACAAGAGAAGTGTTGTCGAAGCTTGAGTCCATGGAATAAAGGGTCATCCATGTTGTGGGAGTTGTGAAATAGCTTGACATCACCGAAATAGTCATGAAATATAAAGAGCCTCATCAAAATGAGATCAGAGGGTTGCACGAGTTTTGTGATTCACGAAGGAGTTTGGGCATCGTCGAAAGGACCGGGTTGTTGTTTTATGAGGTGAATAGGAACATATGAGTCAGCGGTGGTCGAATTTTTAGGTTGTGGTGATTATTGAGGCTGGGTATGGCAGAGACAATGGTGATGGTGACGGTGGAGAGATGATTGCTAGTTCGATTATATATCTTTTCAATAAAAAGTCTTCAATTTTTGAAATGGTAAATATTTATGGTTTTTGGTTTTGCTTGTCGATTTGGAGTTTTATTTTTTTAAAATAGAAGGTGATGGTGACAATAGCGAAGATATGATTATGTAAAAATCATAACTATAATCATTCAACACAAATTTCGACGTCAACAATTTCTATCACAAGTCCCAAATAAATTATTAGAAAATTAAAAATATAAACATTCTATTTTTTCTCCTCTTTCTTTTTCTCCTCCTCTTCCACCACCACCGCCGCCACCAAAAAATTAGAGCTAAAAATATAAATTCATCTTCCTACTGCTCAATCCCCACCTCTCAGCCCCTTTAACACTTTATTTTCAATGACCAAAATGGGCTAATGAAAACCCACCTCACTATGAAAACCAAACTCAAATTACTGTCATAGAGTAAAAGTAACAAACTGAATAAAGAATGTCTTGGCATTATCAGTGGCGAACCAGGCAACAAAGTTCAGCACGGGCGGACCAACTGTTTATCCGACAGGACAAGAAACTTTTGAATGTTCTCCATCCTTCTTTATAGTAACTCTTCCTGCCACTCTATTGCTTTATCCCGCAAAGTTTTCTCAGGAGTGGGTTGAGAAAACTGAAGAAAAAACTGATTACAAGATTCAGTACAGAGCCAAATCCTATAATATTACAATGCAACAGCCACAAAATCACACTGGGACTCCAATCTAATAATCAAGAAAAAAAAAACTTGTTCACTTATAACAGATTTCAAAACTGTATCCATTTTAATCCCAGAAGTCGTCTCATGTTCATTCTTCTCGTCTTACTTGACTGGAAAAGTATCTCTCTACCTTGCCCATGTGTTAATACAGAAACATTACACCCTTTAAGTTTAATACTTAAAAACGATGTTAAATGGCTTCAGAACCCCGTGGCTAGATATCAATTTCAATCTTACATTTTTCCTAAATAGATTCTTATAAAGCATAGCAAATCAAGAAGCAGATTACACGATTGCTAATCAAATAACAGATTGTTATAGATATATACAAAATTAAAAGGTCATGAGTAGAGCACACATTGTAGAAATCCCGATTCATTGATATCTAAATAAAATTCCACTAGCAAACTTGGGAACTTAGGTAGCAATAACATTCCTGATTCACTCATTTATCACCAAATTTCCTATACCAACAAAATTTTTTTGGATCAACAAATTTTTTTTGGATCAAATCTTTAGTCACTAACTTCATATAAGTCGTTAATCAAAACAATGTGGGAAAGGTAAATCCATGAATTATAACTAAAGCAAAAAATTGTAGAATCATGAAGTTTCTACTAACTATAAGTAATCAAATTAATTCGACTAAATTGCACAAACAATTCTTTTACGACTTACGGATGGATGAACACGGAGAAAGGCGTGAAAGGAATACATTTAGTGGACAGAAACAACGTAATGAATCATCCACCATCACCGACAGTAGAGCAGTGAGAACGGAGAAGGAGAAGTGGAGAACCGACCGAAGCGTCAAAGTCTGAAGGAGTGAAGGGCTTTGGAGACGTTTCACGTTTGGTAATTGCTAACAGTAAGATGCCGGGTAATGGGTATTATCCATCTCATGGACCACGGATTGGATGATTATTGGGCTAATATTTAAAAAAAGGCCCAACTCTCTCCAGCTCAAAACAAAAGGGCCAAAACAAAAAAAGAGAGCCCAAATTAAAAAATTTCACCTTCTTCTTCCGGTTTTGCAACTGACATAGATGTTAAGATAAGCTCTTTGATTACCCGATGGTATTGATTCTATTAAAGACTCCGACGAATCCAGCACGGACGATCGCGTCCCCTCGTCAAGTGCTGGGTCCGCCACTGGGCATTATCATTGCTGATATGTTCATTGCCAATAGGCAATAGCCTTAAACTATTGCTTATCGTGCCATTTTACAGGAATATGGTTGTAAAAGGGTATTGATAATCTTGTTCTTTTTGGCTCACAGCAAATTCCCAAATGGTAGATTTGGTTTTATTATTTGATTCCTACATCTTGGACATTGAATCGTATGTTTACCTCATAATATGGAGACATAAAAAAGGAAATTATGGTGTTTAGAGAATCCAAAACAGTATCAGCTTTTCTGAGAGATTATTTTGGTTTTTATCGTAACATATTACCTATTGTGGCTGTTGTATTGAGTTTGGTTTTCATTAGCCAATTTGGTCATTGAAAAGAAAGAATTTGAACGACTGAGAATTGAGGATTGAACAATTGGAAGATGAATTTATGTTCTTAGCTCTAATTTTTTCGGAGTGGTGTGGAGGAGGAGGAAGGTGGAGGAGGAGAAAAAAATGATTTTTTTTTCTTTTTTTATTTTATTTTAAATATATATTTGAGACTCATTTTTTTTAAATTATAATTATAATTGTAATTAGTTCTTTAGTTTTCTTTTTTATTTTATTTTATTTAATATATGAGGGTATATTTATCATTTTATAGATTTTTATAAGAAGTTGAATGTAAATTAATGATAATGACGTTTTGCACAATCAAAGGTGTAATTACTAATGAAAATGCCGTAAAGTCCTTTTTCATTTAAATAATGAACATTAGGAATATTATGTGCTAATTACCCTTATTGATAAATTATTCTAATTTCTATAAAAAAGTCTTTTTATATTTAATTTTACTTAATTAAGAAATAAAAAGAATTTCCACTTGGATGCGTGCGTGCAGTAAAACCAACAATAAGGTTATTACAAGCGGAATTAGTATCAATATTTCTGCTAA
>CAIGRP010070512.1:0-24621 GCA_903798385.1 Fraxinus cuspidata
TTGGTGGAACTACTTGAGGCCTGACATTTGGTCCTTGATTTGTAGCAAAAGCCCGTTATTTAAACCATTATTACCATTAACCTGAGTATTTCCACCATCGTTAACACGTGGGGTGTTCTGTCCATTAGTTTGGACATTGTCTCTAGCGTTTGGGTTACCCCCCAAGTTTGGTATTCTATTACCACTATTCACATTCGTTGTTCCACTACCCCCCTGGTTTGAAGTAGATGGTCCAAAAAGTGGTTCTAATCCTGGACTTGGATTTCGGGGAATTATGTCCCACAATCGTCATTGTTTGAAAGTGATTTCCCATATTTGGCATCACTGATTGACATATTTTTCTCACTAACTTATTTATGATTTCATTTAAAGTGTTAAGTTGTTTGGCCATATTGTCATAATGGACATTTCCATTATGAGTAAACTTTTCCAAATTATGAACACTTTGCAAATTTACCTGTTCAACGACAACTTGAGTAAGTTCACCAAGCAATGCACGGGGGTTAAATGCTAGGTTACCAGAATTCAAGTACTCCAATACTAGATCCATCTAAGAATGTCCATGACACTTGGCTTCTGATTTATGATAGNAGTTGTTTGGCCATATTGTCATAATGGACATTTCCATTATGAGTAAACTTTTCCAAATTATGAACACTTTACAAATTTACCTGTTCAACGACAACTTGAGTAAGTTCACCAAGCAATGCACGGGGGTTAAATGCTAGGTTACCAGAATTCAAGTACTCCAATACTAGATCCATCTAAGAATGTCCATGACACTTGGCTTCTGATTTATGATAGGTCCTATCGCCATCTTAATGTGTACCGTTCTGTCCAGTCCATCTATCTACATGAACATAAGTCAAGATAGTGAATCGACTTTTGCATTGTCAGCTCTGGCAATTTTAATGATCTCGTAGCTTTTAAATCGTCTCTGAAAGTCATGCACCTTCAAATAATACAGGCTCATCTTCTCATCTTTTCTCTAAAAAACACCCTCAATCTGGCCAACCACAAGTTGTGAGTCACTGAAAACTTTGATATGCTTAAGTTCAAGGATGTACGCTAGTTCTAGAGCTAGAATGACAGCTTCATACTCTGCTTCATTGTTGGTGGCTTCAAATTTGAACCTGAATGCGCATTAAATCTCAGTTGTCTTGTTCGGGTTAGTGATGATAATTCTAGAGCCTGATCCCGAACTATTCGATGCTCTATCTACGAAGATTTCCCAAATTTCTAAGGTCTTGCTCAGTTTGTTCTCCCCGTGGCCCCCGAGGCCTAGGGGTAAGTTCTACAATGAAGTTAGCTAAGGCATGCACCTTAATTGAGGGCCGCGACTTGAACTGTATATCAAACTCGCCCAATTCAATCGCCAACTTTAGTAGTCTTCTTCAGACGTCTGGTTTCTAAAATATGTACCTAAGTGGTTGATCAGTGAGCACAACGATTGGATAAGATTGAAAGTATTGACGTAGCTTCCTAGCAGCTATAAACAACGCAAGTGCAAGTTGTTCAGCCAATGTGTACCGAGTCTCTGCATTAAGAAGTACTTTACTCACATAGTAAATAGGTCGTTGGACCTTTCCCACTTCCTTCACCAACACTCTACTTACCGCGTTATCAGAAACGGTCAAGTATAATAACAACGTATCGCCAGGTTCTGGCTTGCTGAGGACTAATGGTGTTAACAATGTCTGCTTCAGCTCTTGAAAGGCTATATTACATTCCTCATTCCAATCGAAACTCCTGTTATCCTTTAGGACTTTAAAAAAATGAAATCACATGTCTACTGCTTGGGATACAAACCTATTTTAGGCTACAACTCGACTCGTTAATTACTGTATGTCCTTCTTGCAACTCGGTGGTTCCATAGATATCAAGGCTTGGATCTTGTTAGGATTGGCCTCTATCCTCCTATGTGTGATCATGAATCCTAAGAACTTGTCGAAAGCCACCCCGAATGCACATTTTTTAGGATTCAGCTTCATTTTATACCTCCGTAGTTTAGCGAAGACCTCTTCAAGGTCGGAGATATGACCATCCACTTGCTTGCTTTAAACGACCAAGTCATCGATATATGCATTGATGTTCTTCCTTATCAAGTTGGCAAAGACCTTATTGACAAGTCTTTGATATGTAGCTCCTGCATACTTCAACCCGAATGACATGACCCTGTAGCAGTAAATGGCTAAATCAACCATAAATGAGGTCTTCTCCTGATCCTCTTTGGACATAAAAATATGATGATACCCAGAGAAAGCATCCAGAAAATTTTATAATTCATGACCTTAGGTGCTGTCCACAAGATTATCAATTCGAGGTAGGGGATAGCTGTCCTTTGGGCATGCTTTGTTCAGATATGTAATGTCGTTGCAAACTCGCCACTTCCCATTGGCTTTCTTAACAAGGACGACGTTGGCAAGTTAATCGGGATACTGGACTTCCAAGATGAATTTTACTTCGATGAGCTTGGCAATTTCTTTCCGTATGACTTCCCGCCATTTCGGTGCAAACTGTCTCATCCTTTGCTTCATAGGTCTTACACCTGGGTTTACATTGAGTCTGTATACTGCAACTTCGGGGTCTATTCCGAGTATATCTTCGACATTCCAAGCAAATACACCGATGTTTTCAGACAGACAGCTAATAAGTTGGGCCATGGTTGTAGGATTAAGATCTCGACCAATGGTAACTTTTCTCTTAGGCTCGAGCTCGTCCGTCTATTCTATCGGGTCAAGCCTCCCATGATGCTCAAGGTCAAGCTCGACCTCAGAAAGTTGCATGATGACAGCCTTCATCTCCCGAACGCTGATAACATAGCAATGTTTAGCTACTATTTGACTTCTTCGAACTACTCTAACACTTTTACTTGTAGGAAATTTCACTGCTAGGTGAAAAAGTTGAGACAAATACCTTGATCCCATTCAATAAGGGCCTTCCAAGTATGACGTTGTAGGCCATAGGGGCACGAACTACTTGAAAAGTTGTGATACTTGTTACCTGTCTCCCTTCTGATCCCAATGTGAGAGGTAACCTACGATGCCTTTTGGAATTATGACACCACCTCCGAACCCTTGAAGATGAGTTTTGACCGGCTTGAGCTGCTCAGCTGATATACCCATCTAAATGAAAGCCTCATGCCACAGTACTTTAGCTACGCTTCCATTATCCATCAGAATTCTCCTTACCTTAAAATTAGCAATGATCGCCAATGTAACCAAGGCGCCGTCATGAGGAAAAGACATGTCCTCTAAGTCTTTTGATCCAAAGATGATGTCTTCTACATTACCAAGTTCCATGTTCGAGACTGAGGGGTATTGGCTCACTATTGGAATCCCCTTCGAGGTCGTCCCTTCGACGATGATATTGATAGTACCTACAGTTGGTTGCTTATCTCCCATATCTTCAGGAGTCTTACCCTTATTCTGGTTGTTCTGTTGACGCTTGTCATTACTAATGCAAGTACCCAGAACACCACTCTTGATGAGAGCCTCGATTTTCCACTTTAGGGCTAACCATCACTCGATCGTATGTCCATGATCTTGATGAAAGTCGTAGAACTTGCTTTTGTCACGGGCTTCGGGAGAAGCCTGTAGTCTAGGTGGCCACTTCAACTCTTTAAGATTTTTGATCTCAATCAAAATGTTAGACTTTGCGGTGTTCAAACAAGTGAAGGATGTTGGAGGGGGGTCTTGTCTTGGCTTGCTTCGAAAAGGATCTGGACGCTGGTTAGACTTATGGGTCCTCTTGAGATCGCGCTTCTTTAATGGCGGGGCATCTCTTCTTGAGAACATGGTTTCTTCCATGTTGATGTATTTTTTAGCCCGGGTTAGTAGGTCGGTTATTGACTTGGGAGGGTCATTAATAGAGACATCTTAAATGCCTCACATCTTACGGCATACATTAGGGCAGAGACTGCAGCTGTGATGTGTAGATCGGTGATCATAAGTCTTTCCTTATTAAACCTTATCATGAAATTGCGGAGTGTCTTGTTGGGTCCCTGACGCATCTGCATGAGTGACGTGGATATCTTCCTAATGCGCTTACTACTTGTAAAGAACGTGGAGAACTTTTCAGCCAAGTCCGAAAAAAAGATATGGAGTTGATCTCTAATGTGGAGAACCAATCTCTGGCCGCGTTGGTAAGCGTATGAGGAAAGACCTTACACATTACATCATTGGGAGCGACCTGTAGGTTCATGATATCCGTGTATATGTTGAGATGGTTGATGGGGTTGATCGTCCCATCATACTTCTTCACCCAAGGGTACTTAAATCGGTCCGGTAGGGGGTATGATAAGTCCTTCAGGGTGAAAGACGTGTTAGGGGTGAACCCTGTTGCTGCCTCGAACTTCTGTAGCATTCCGACTGTGATTCCCTCCTGGATGATCCGTGCAAGACAAACAGAGTCCATAATAATTGATCTCGAACCCAAGGGTATATGCGATACGTCTAAGGTTCTAGCATTACCGTGGTTGGGGCCAGAGCCCGATCATCTGCCATAAGACCACTCTGCGGGGATGGTACTGTGAGTGTACTTCTTTGATGTAGTAGCCAAGTTAGCATGTCCACTTATTGGCGGAGTTCCTCAAACCCTCAAGGAGTGACTGTTACCAACGGGTGGGGTTGTTCTTCGGTAGGGGGTTGGTTAGGACCGGATGAGCTTGCTGGAAGATTTCTTGAATGAGTGTTAACCATGGCTTCTGGTATCTCTTCCCGCAGACGGTGCCAATGATGCTACCAAAAACTTGCACCTGAATGAACTCGAAACTGGATGGTTGGACTTCGCACGATCAGATCTTCAATACCTTAAACAAAGGTGTCGATGTGCGTCTTCGTCGCCCCTCTGATGCTTAAGTTAGATAGAGGAACTGTGCGTAAAGCTATATGCTGGAATATTAATGAAAGACAAACGTACCGTAATAATGAGGCCGAATCATGTATTTATAAATGTTGGAGATGGAGTCCTAAAATAAGTTAACCTCTTGTAGTCCTTGTCCTTGTTATTCAAGGTGTTTATATTATGTTAGATGTGCACAGTTGAGGTTAAAGTCAAATTCGTAATAGGTTAGGAAACATCTTGAAATAGGAACGTGGGTAAGTTGTAGTCAAAATAAGATTAATATCCCTAGAAGTCCTGAGATGAGGTCAAGGAAATAGAAGAAAAGTGTTTCGAGCCCGACCTCATTCGTAACCCCGACCTTAGCGTCAAACTCGAACTTGGGGCATCCCAAACGTGTTGAGTTAAGTTGAGCTCGAGCTTGTATGTAACATTGGTACCATCAGACATCATATTTGTATATCATGCTTGATATCATTACTGATGGTAACATTTTATTGGTGAAAAAATTATTATTTTTTTTCAAATTGTTCAATAGTATGTTGTCACGTGATATAATGTAAAAGATAATATAGAAGATGTACATGTAGCATGATTGCCGATTGAATATGTACACACAAATTAGGGTGGTAAGTGATTTGACAAAAAGTGAAGAGATTATTCATAAAATATGATGTCATTTTAGTAGCTTGTGTGCACGTATTTCCTACAAAAAGCCTATACAATGCCAATTTGCAACGAGAAAAGCAAAAAATTAAACAATAAATAAATAAATTATGCCCAAAAAGGAAAAATACCAAGGTGAAGTGCCTCTTTAATTATATATATACACATTTGAGTTTCATTTGTTTGGAGAATAGATTTTGTAATAGTCATTTTTAGAAAAAAATATATAGCTAAAAAGTAGAATAAATTTGAGTTTATTTATAAAATTATTTAATTAAAAGAACATGTGATTAAGGGTGTGTATGAACCACATTATTTTGGAATAGTAGAATGATGAAAATGATCTAAAGATGGAAGCTTTGACTAAGACGTGCAAATTTTATTAAGGGTGTGTTTGAACCGCATTATTTTGAAAGAATGTATTCTGAAATAGTAGATTGATGGAGAATGTGTGGTTGAAAAAGAAGAAAATGTTATTTATGTGATGTAAAATATTATTTTATTGAAAAATCTATAATTGAAAATGAGTAGAAGAATGAGATTGAAAATTTTAATATTGTTTAAACATGGGCTAAAAATGAGTTTGAGAAAAAATTAATTTTTAAATAATAGGGTTCAAACGGTTAAAACTAGTCTAGACACGTGGTTTGTAAGCATGCAGCCAATTAACTTGAAAAGTCATTTTTGTCGGCAGCTTTTGCTCACAGCGTCATTTGAATTTTGAATAAAAGAAATCCATATAAGAAAAATATGATAATGTTTTCACAGTTGAAGGCCGTCGTTTATAAAATCAAGTATCGTATTATAACTTCCAAGCTGCAAATAGTTTGAATATTGTTCAATAATAATTTATAATCAAAACTTGAAATAAAACTTTGTATAAACAGTGACGGACCCAAGATTTTGAGTCAGCATGGGCGGCCGTGAATCATCGATCTTTGTTAGCAATAAAATATGAAAAGCCCCATTTGATGCCTTCTTTTTTTTTTTTGCAAAAAATGCATTTTGGAAAATTGATTTGATGAAGAATATGTGGTTAAAAATAAGAAAAAGTTTTGAATTTGTATGTAATATTATTTTATTGAAAAATGTACGGTTGAAAGAAGAAAAAAATGTATTTTGAAAAAAAAAAAAGAATCAAATAAGGTCTAAAATTTAAATATAACAATTATTTTATTCAAACTGAACATATATAATTTTGTTGTAAAAATTATCAATATTCACCAAATGATATTGTTGCCAAATTTTGTATAATTCAAAGGAAGAGCATGTGTTCAAATTTTTAGAATTGCATTAAACCCGGTAAAATGTAATATATATTATTCGTGTAAGTTTAGAATCAAATTCAATGAGTGTCATAATGGTCAAACTCTTACCATCCTAAGGTGAGGTCACGGTTTCGATTCCCTTCCCCTTATCCCATTTAATTTTGGTAAAAATTAAAGAATTAAAATATTTCAATAAAAATGGTAAGGATGAGTTTCGAAACCATGACATCTTACATGAAAGTAGAAGCGCTAACCAGTTGAGCTAGAAGAAATATTTGAAACTAAAACAAATTACCAGTTATATAATCTAAAAATATTTATTCATTGTGAACAAAAATTTTTTTTCGGCGGATCTAGCACGCGCGGCCGTTGGGGCTCGCCGGGTGCTGGATCCACCACTGGGTATAAGTACCCTCCAAATATCATGGATTGGCCTCTCTTAATTTTATGATTTGTGTGTAATGAATGATATGAAAGAGATGTCTTCTCAATGGTTGCCAACATTCTTTCTTTAAAGAGATTGGAATTAGTCAAAAAATCTTGTCCAAAGTCCTTTCAGTAAAGAGTTTTAACCAAAGAAGGAAACTGGCCCGTCAATTGAAAAGACAACCATGTGATCGCACCGTGTTATCTGGTGTGATCGCAATGGCATCGTTCGGCAAAATTTGCTGCTTAAAAAATGAAGGTTGTATAGGGTTGCGATCTCACCCTTTATATTTTGGTCAATTTCCACTTTGGTCCTTCATTTTGCTCCGTTGTTCATCTTAAGTACGAAATTGTCTGATGTTTTTTCCTACTTATTTTCCTAGTGATAATAGTAGAGTACAAATTGAAATCTTCGTGCAATTATATTTTTCATACCATATTCTTAATATTTTAAGCTAAGAAGTGATAAATAATTTTGATCTTCTCGCATGGTAGAGAACAAATGAGAAATAATTGTTGATATTATATTTGATAACGTGTGGTCTACTAGCGCATTCGATGTCAATTGAAGTATTGGATGCAATATTTAGTGCAAGTAGCAAGATTTGTTCGACGAAAGAAGTAAGTTGAAAGAATATATATTTTAGATTCTAATGTACCAGAAGAATTGGCAAGGTGTAGATTACCGAATACAAGATAGGATGGCCAGTGCAACTATTCGAGATTTTTCACAATATAAGATTCACTTATTATTATTTTTTTGGTACACTATCCTTTATATTTTTTACTCGGGTTGATATTTAAATTTTTAAAAACAAAAAGTGTACACGAAATATCAATTCGTGTACAGTTTAACTCCACTGACGTATTGTAGCAAATCCCAAGCACGAATAAATGAGTAGGATTTTTATAAATTTTTAATTTATTACGTATTTATTATAAATTTATGACTTCATTATACCTCTAGTATTGAAAGTTTAATTTTTCGCAAAACAAATAAAATTGACGAACCGCTCGACTCGTCTCAACTCGGCTCGATTCGCTCCATCAAGTGGAGAGCTCATGAAGCAAGCCAAATAGCTTGACTCCCTTCACTAAATATCTTTAATGAATAATGTTATGTAGCCCCCACTGAATTGTAATCCCCGATTTAGGTGGCGTTAAATGATAGGCTAAATGAAATGTGAAATTAAATTTTCACTTATTATTTAATGCCACATCAACGCCACCTAAATTAAAGTTGCAACTTGAGGTGAACTAAATAGCATTACTCATCTCTAATTGGATAGATGCTAGATAATGCTAAGGAAGGACTGGTCTCATGCGAACACAAATCTATTTATTTGTGGGGTGGGCCATTTTAGGCTAATCTGGTGTAGTAAAATTTGATTTCTTTATCAATCTATTAAAGGATCAAGTTTTTGATTTATTACGAATCATTTAAATGGACAAATGATGACCTCGAGTTCAAATTAAATAATTATTCCAATTAGAGAAAAAAAAATGCATGGCAAATATGTAATTAGAGCAATAATTTCAAGTGAATGAGTGATGGGCCCATTAAATATCACAATGATCACTAAACTAAACTTTTCACTTGTAATTTAAGTCAAAGTTAACAACTCATTCTACCCTTATATTTTATGAGATCAACAACTTTTGAATTACACATTTCATCAACTTTTATCAAAATCTATTAAGAATTCGATTTTAATCCTCACCAAACAAAGTATAAATATACTATTATTGTGTACTCAACACGTAGGTGTAATGGGGACTTACAAATAGTATTCCAAATATGAGGACTTACAAATAGCCTCTTAAATATTAGCTGTTGCGAACTGATCAATACTTTACAAATAATATTCAAGATACGAAGACTTACATATAGCCCCTGGAATATAAATCACTTCAAAAAGTGAAGATTTAAAGCTGTCTTGAAAATAAGCATCGATCCAATATAAGTGAGGACTTACGAATAACCTCGAAAATATGCGGGAGAGTCTGAATTTGCTCGAAGAAACGTTGCTTTATAGCATCAAAAGATGTAATGCTGAGAGTTTGCTAACCTATCTCGAAAAGATGAAGTTTTACGATTAGCCTCGAAAGATAGCTATAGTTATGATTTACTCAGAATTTCGACAATACCTCATTGTAATATAAACTAAATCAACCCGAAAAACAATACAATATATCAACTGCACATGTAAACAAAATAAATTAGGGCCCATTTGCCCCTCTAAATACTCATGAAGATAAAGCAAAATAATAATAAGATCAAACTTGTCCAAGATGTAATGTGCAAAGGGCTCATCATGTGTTATAGCAGATAATATGCTTGTATAGTTTAAAGGAAAATTTCTAATGTGAAGTACCATAATGTCAATGATAATGAAGATGGTGTGGCGTGAGTGCATTGACAATAATAGAAATGGGACTATGACAAGCTAGTAGTAATAATATAATACCACTAGGGTACTATTACCACCATAGTCCCCCAAGTCCGAGCCTAACATTAGATTTTAGGTATTGGACTTGTAAAATGGAGCAAAATATGGCATGAATAACAATCACATCGCAAGAATCTATTGAAGCAAAGAATAATAATCATCTCGCGATGCGAGGCATAAGTGAAACAATCGTCTCGTGAAGATGAGGAATAGGTGGAACAATCATCTTGTGGAGATGAGAAATAAATTAAACGATCCTCTCATGGTAATGAGTAAACAAAATAAATGCACTCGTGGAGACAAGAACCCAAAAAACTAATCCTCTCGTGGAAACAAGTAATAACTAAATCAATCCTTTCATGGAGACAAGAAATAAATGAAACTATATACTCTCGTGGAGATTGAGGACTCCAAAATACTGCATATTCCTTTTTAATAACTAAATCAATCCTTTCATGGAGACAAGATATAAATGAAACTATATACTCTCGTGGAGATTGAGGACTCCAAAATACCGCATATTCCTTTTTAAGGAAAGATAATTCCAAAATACCGCATCTTCCTTTTTAGGGAAAGATGATTCCAAAATACCGCATATTATTTTTTCGAGGACGAGGATTCCAAAATACCACCTCTTCCTTTTCCATAAAATGAGGCCCGCCTTTCATAATACAAAAAATACAAGCTTGGGCTCTCTTGCAATAATGCGAGGACTTTGATAATAAAGAATTCGTGAGCTAGCCTCAAGGTGCATGGACTTATGGGCTAGCCTTCAATAGCACAAGGTTTTACAATCTAACCTCTGCGAGGTCTTATGAAATTACCTTGAATAATATAGGGGATGATAAAAAAGGGCCTTTGAATAAAAGAGATCCAAGCCAAGCACTTTATCAAATGCTTCGTTAGCATTCTCACGATTTTAAATGTTTGTATAATTTGCACCATCATGAAATTTGTGGCTGAATACTGCATTTAGCTCAAAATTCGCAACAAGTTTGACTTTATGATTTTATCTATCACGCAGTGGTCTAAATTCTATGGCATAAAACATGCTCCAATGTGTCCAATCCCTTGAATTTTATGAGGGCTCGGCTTTCCACCGAATAATATGTTAATTTCTTGCCAGTTGTGTCTTCCCAAATTTTTGGACCTTTGGTTAGATCAGTTAAACCAGGTTTCGCTCCAAATGCTTTTCAAAAGAACCCTTCTCATTGAACCAAGCATTATTAAGGTGAGTTTGTATCCTTTCGAAGTAGCAAAAGGTGTGAGCCCAATTCCAATGTTTCCACTCGTAGGTTCAACCAAAACATTATACTAGAATAAGTTGGGAGTGTAACCCAAATTTAGCGACAAAAGCATAAAAAACACTTCTACAGCTATGCTATCGGAATAAAATCAGCCAGGTTCCCAGTACATGCTGCGCCGCCAACCGATCTCTTTCCAAATACCTAATATGTATTTAACATCTCAACAACTTGTATAGGCTAATGAAAACCATTTTCACAATTACGATGGAAATCAGAAAATTATCCATAAATCTTAACCTCCCGAGGATGGTTGTTGCCACTACCTCCTACTCTCTACCGTTAATCATCCGTGACTCATCAGCTTAGTACCAAGGATAAGAGCCAATCCAAAATCAGAATCACCCTTTAGAAATATTATAAGAACAAAATCCATCCATTATCACAGTTAAACATTGGAGGCTTCATCATGCATTATTGGCAAGGAAAATTTAGTGTATGCATTATGGAAAACAACCTTGTGTGCATTTCAACTATTAAAAGTTCTTACAGAAATTACAAATGCATATTATAGGAGAAGAGATTTACCATCTTTAATGACGAACACTATTGGCATGAATTGTAATGGATGCTCGTAAAAATTTGTCAACCGTGCTTTTTGAACTCGGTAACAAAATCAAGATCTATCAAATACCGTGTTGTCCTCAAATTTTGTACATCCAACGTGGCCAACAGATCCTAAGGCTTCTCCATCCACGCATGCTTGATTCCTGCACACTTGAACAAACCATTAGTCATAAGTGGCTTCCTCCGGTGGTGGTGGAGGTGGCCGCTCACATTCCGATAGTAAATTTAGTTGGGAAAATCAATATATGAGTGTGGGAGGGCTTTAGATGCGAGCCTCCAATGTAAAAAATGGGGCTTGACCTTGGGGTATGTATCGAGAATAACAAAAGAGCAAAGTTGTAAGTTAAGAGTTTAAACTTGTATTATCCTGAAAATGGCACTAAGTGTGAGCTTTTATAGTAGAAGAAGATGATTAAGAATCTATAGCTGTGGGGATACATGGCCTCATCCCCGACAGCTAGGATCTCTTGTCATTTCCATCAATCAATCATGTACAGTAAATGCTAGTACCGTTTTATTATCCATAATGCCTAGCTTACGGCTTTGGACTTGACTTGTGTAGCTGGAATGGCTGGTGGCAGCAGTAGGTTGTCACATTAATCACATACTATGGATTGCTCAAGAAGATTTTGTGCCGAACTCCTTTAGTGGTTCCTCTACGATGCAAGCCCGGTTCTTATCACGACGGTCAACACGGTTCAATGGGTTCGGCCTTCGCACATCAGCTAGGCCTATTCACAAATTCGGTCAAATTACCTTAGTAGCAATTTGACACAGTGTGGGGCCCTAGGTTTTCTTGCCATATAGGATTTCTGGAGCTTTATATCGTGAAGCGTAACAATAGTCCTTGAAATCTATATATGATTATTCATAAAATGCGTAGACTTTTAAGTTGACTTCTATTTTTGTATGTCTTTTGCGAAAGAAGAGGTAGTGCTCAATAGTCCCTGAAGACCATGGATGATTATTCATATAATACGTGGACATTTAAATTGAGATTTGATATTGCGTGATGGAGAAAATTCGATGTTGATGTTGTTGAAGCCTGTAGTAGGCCGAATGAAGTAAAGGCGAGGCCTTTACTAAGAAGGAGACCTCGTTGAAGCGTATAGTAAGGTTGAATGAAGCAAAGGAGAAGCCCTACTAAGAGGGCAAGCCTGTTGAATTAGTTTAAACCTAATGAAGCAATGGTGAGACCACTGCTAAGAAAGCGAGCTTGTTGATGTGGTTGAAGTTGTTGGGACGTATTGTAATGATTTGAAAACATCGCTTGTTTTTAAAGCGCGGTAGTTGAGCAGTTTAGGGATTTTCAATACGTGTATTGCATGAGTATTTATAGTGCCATGATGATGGGTTGTTACAAGTGGCAAGACTCATGCAATCCTTGAGCTGTGCTTAGCACAGGAAATCTGAGCACTTGATTCAAATTTCCACATGCGCCTTTTGGTTTTAACGTGTTGGATGGGGGTACAGGTGTACGCTTAGGATTTCGTTGAGGCTTATCCAATGGTGGAGGTTCGTTTATTTCAGCTGTCATTTGTATCCAATCTTTCTTTTCGTGCGTGCTTGTGAGTTACATAAGTTACAAACTCTTGTATTTTTTTGTTGCTTACCCTTAAAAAGAAACTTTCCAATAGCTTCTTCATTAAATTTGGGTACCAAGAGGGGTCTTCTAACAAAGTTGATATGTCGATCATATGCGTCAAGTCTGGCTTGTCTATATTGATCCTTACTAAGAAGATAATGGAGGTAATGTGAGGACCTCATAGTACATGGATGATGCAAAAAGGTCCCATAGATTATAGCGTAAGGTGGAGGGCTTCACTGTGGCCATTCTGCATAGAAGAGAGCGAACTAGACACGTTCAGGGATTGTTATAGGATCCTAGATATCATAGAGATATTCTTCCCAACTCCTAATGAGCGAAACTGTTTTCCTAGGGAGGGTTGTGTTGTTGTGAGTAAGGCGATCCTAAGTGCTGAGATGGAATTGTCCCTAGCCCCTACACCATTTCTTTAGGTATATACTTAGGCAATACAGCTTCGCACTGCTACACAACTTGTGCCCAATGCATAGAGCCAATTGGCAGGGGCCTTCCTTCTTTGGAAAGAGGTCACTCTTGGCGAGTATATGCCTCCTCACATTTTCCAAATCCTTTTCCAGCACCATACCTCTAAAGGGGAGAGGATTGTAAGGGGTGGTACTGCATGAACTTTAGGGGTTCGCATTCATCCTTCATTTTGGGCACACCGACCTTAATAAAGATCTGGAAGTTGTCTTAGTTTTGGGTGAAGGTCGTTAGCAAATAGTAGAGGGTGATGCGGTCCTAGAAATTATCATGCTGATCTAGATCCATAAGGATAGTGTGTTTTTGTTTGCTATGTGTTTATTGTTGTAGTTTGATGAGCTGTATTGTTACTTGTTTTTATACAGCTAAGATTCCATCGCTTCGAGCATGAGCCGTCATTTATGAGTAGTCGTTGAGAAGATGCATTTCAAAAACATTGGTGGGAAATTAACCCTCTTCGTTACTCACTTCCTGATGTCCACAAAGTGTATGCAACATCGTAATTTAATGTATTGGCCTTATGTTTTGAACAAACATCTAATGTGTTTTTCTCCTTGTAGAGCAACATGATAAGAAGGAGTATTTCAAGCCGAACATGTTCTTCATGAGGTGGTTGGGCGAGGCGAAGAAGAAAAACCCTTAAGTATAATCATTCTAGCGTATAAACATCAAAGGGATGAGTTGACTCATTTTTCAGAGTTGAACCCTCCGCTCCTCCAGAGAAAAAATGAAAAGAAAAAAATGGAGCCTCAAGTGGAGATGCCTACAAAAATGAGGCTTATAATAACAAAGAATACAGGGCTTCCAATCCTTCTAAGTGCCAGACCACTATTGATGAGTCTGTAATGAACTAATTTCGATGATCCCCCTATTTGCCATAAAAATAGTTAACGTTGAGGATCAGGGCGAGGAAGTGAGTAGCTTCATAAAGAAGAAGATGAATAGGGTGAGGGATGTTAGTAAAGGAGTCCCTCTGATGGAAAAGCTCAGAATTTTTTGGGAGGAAGGTCGGACGAGATCGTCCCGACTGTCATGGAGATGCTTCCCAGTAAGGTCCAGACAACTATGACAATTCATTACAAGTACTGGACTGATAAGTATTCTTCGTACGCTAAGACTTACTACTCGATGGACATGATAGAAGCCGGCCTCACCTTGTAGGTTCGCTCACAAGGCTTCTTCTTTAATGCCCACATAGACATAAGGAGGCTACAGAGGCTTAATAAAGGGTTTCTTCAGAGGGTGTTTGATGTAAAGGTTGAGTTGAATAAAGTCAAAGCTGAGGCATCTATTGTCGTTGAGGCCATTGAAACCTTAAAGGTAAAGCAAGCTGAGGCGGAGTCGAAGGTGGAGACACTTTCCAAGGAAAATGATGAATTGAAGAAGAAAGTCCATCTTTGCAAATATGAAGTCAATGCTTTGGCGAAGCGAGTTGAGAATTTTGATAACCTATATAGGATTTCTTTGTACGCTTTGGAGGTTGCAAATAAAGAGAAATACAAGTTGAAGTCCCAAGTGGGCGAGCTGACTATTAAGGTCACTAGTTTGAGGCAACAGCTGAGTGAGGTGGATGAGGTAGCTGTGAATTAATATGTGAAACATTTCCATGAAACGACTGAATATGACGGCCTCAGTTTGCATTGGAGGAGAGTCACAAATGACGAAGTCTTGAAAAGAATGGTTGTGCTATACCCTCAAGTGGACCTGGCTATAATAAAGGAAAAGTTCTTTCTAGTTGAGCCATCCACACCTACAAATGAAGCTGAAGATGCTGTTGAAGAAATTAAAGAAGGGTAGGTAGAGCATTAGCAGGATGATGCCAACACGTAGACTTAGGCTTTTCTTTCTTCTTTTTTTCCCCATGTACTGGTTTGTAATCAGCTCACTTCACATTTATATGAAAAACTCTTCCTTCTATGTGATTGCCTCATATGTTTAAAATTTTTAAGGCTTTGAAGCTTTATATGGTAACATAAAATGATCGACGTTGATGTAATACTTGGACCGTAACAAACTTAATGATATCACACCATTAAAAATTGAACATGTGTACTAATTCTCCAAATCAAGATGACATGATGACTTAAGATGGTCCTACAAGAGTTGGCTGAATCAATAAGGTTATCTTTTGGCTAAAGATGCGTATTAAAAGCAGGTCACCTTTTAACCAATCTTCGTATAGGATCGTCACAATCAACCTCAACGGAAAACAATTTATTTGTTGTAGATTAGTGAGTTTGTCCTTACTTAGGTGATTCATATTTTTCCTTTTGAGATGGAAGTGTCCTTTGCAAGGGGTGGCCATTCCGTGCAAAGGCCTCTCTGCCATGATTTATGAACCATACATGGAAGGGATTTACCTCGCGCTTATGAACATAAAGATAATTACTATTGATAATACAATTATATAAGTTGAGGAAGATCATTAGACAAAGTTAGCAATATGTAATGATAGTATGTTGTTAGGTGTTCGATGTTCCAATGGTGGGGCTGTGTTTTCCCCCCAAGTCCTCAATCTTGTAGGTTCTAGACTTCAGCTCTTCAGCTATGCGGTAGGGACCTTCCTAATTAGGACCAAGCGTCCCCACACTTAGTTCTTTGAAAAAAAGGTAAACTCTTCTTAGTACAAGATCTCTCATTCGAAATGACTTATTCTTTATCCCGCTGTTATAATATCAAGCCATCTTTCTCTGGAAGGTGACAAGCTTCATTTGAGAATTGTCTCTCTTTTGTTCAGGGAAATCCAGTTTGCACCTCCTCAATTCGTTGTTAGATATTTCATTAAAATGAATTCGACGAGGCGAAGACAATCTTACCTCGATAGAGCTCATAGACTCAATCTTACTACACAATTGAGCTTGTGTCCCTCTGGGCTGACCAATACAACTTCGGCTTCCGATCCTATTTCTTTAGAGGAACCATCCATAAACAAGTTCTAGGTAAGAATTTTTACCAGTTCTACCGCCATTTCAACATCGAGAAAGTTGGCAAACTCCGTTATGAAATCTTCAAGTGCATAACCTTTTAAGAGGTCATTAGTTTGCCCAGAACGTCAAACTCATATAGTTTGATGGCCCATTTTATCATCCTTCTCGAGGAATTAGGCTTCTGTAGTACTTGCATGCTATGCGTCCAAAAATATGCTCTCAACTTTATGGAAGCAGTAACCAATGAGGGGGCGAGCTTTTCCATATCCGAGTAGTGAGTTTTTGTTGTAACAAGGCTTTCTTAAATAGAAAATGGGTAGTTGTATGCTATCTTCTTCCCTTGTAAGTACGGAACTCACATATCTGCAAAAACATCTAAATACAAAATTATGATTCACCATTTTTAGGCTTCAAAAGGAGGGGGGACTTGTCCCAAATGCTTCTCCAGTCCTTGGAAAGCCTCATCGCACTCTCTGTTCCATTGGAATCTCTTTTCTTCCTTAAGGATTTTAAAGAAAGGAAGGTATTTGTCGGTGGCTTTCGAGACAAATCGATTCAGCGTCGCTAGGAGACCAGTGAGACTTTGCATCTCTTTAGGTTTGATAGGGGACCTCATGTCCAATAAAGCCTTGATCTTCTTTGGGTTAGCATCTATACCTCGTCAGTTGACCATGTATCCTAAAACCTTCCAAAAGGAATGCCAAAGGTACACTTGAGTGTGTTTAGCCTCGTCCCATATCTCTTCAAAATTTTAAAAGTTATATCAAGGTACTTGACAAGGTTAGTAGCTTTGAGGCTCTTTACCAACATATCATCCACATAAGCTTTCATTGTTTTGCCAGTGAGGTCAGCGAACATTCTATTGACAAGCCTTTGATAAATAACCCCAACATTCTTTAGGCCAAATGACAAGATTTTGTAACAGTACTATCCTATATCTATGATGAAGGAGGTGTTTTCCTCATCAGACGAGTATATCAAAATTTCATTATACCCTGAATATGCATTCATAAAGCTTAGTAGCTCATGTTTCACAGTAGAGTCTACAAGTTAGTCTACTCGTGGAAGTGGGAAGTTATCCTTGGGACAGGCTTGGTTAAGGTGAGAAAAATCTATGTATACCCTCCACTTGCGTTTTGTTTTCTAACTAGGACTGAATTGGAAATTCACTTCGGATAGATGGCCTATCTGATGAACCCGTTAGATATTAACTTCTTCACTTCTTCTTTCAGAGCTTCGTATCTTTCTAGGTTAAGGGCCCTTCTTTTTTGCCTATGAGGAGTGAACTTTAAATCAATTAATGCCAGGGTCGATGCCTACTATGTCCTTATGCCTCTAGGTGAACACGTCTAAATTTTTTGGCAAAAGCTCTTGGGCTTCTGTTTATCTTCCATATTTAGCTCATTTCCTACTTAGAGTATCTTTGTGAGATCTTATGGGTCTATTGGGAAGACCTCTACTTCTTCAACTGGAGTTACTTGAAAATTAGAGTTTATGACTCGAGGGGCATCCACCATTTCGAAGTCTTTCACAGGTTCAAGAGTCTGCCCTTCTTCAAATGCATCGACATTTCAGTATCCATTAATATTGTATTAACATCCCGAGTTTTACCCTTTTTTATGGAGTTGAGATAACACTCTCTTGATCCAATCTGATCATCTTTGATAGTGGAGATGCCTTGTTTAGTGGGAAATTTCATGCACAAGTGGTGGATTGAAGTGATGTCCAGAGTTCCTTTAATACCGGCCGTCCTAGAACATCATGATATGTTGACCTGTGGTCTACAACAAATGAAATGACGAGCTGTCAAAGGGGCGACTCCATTTCTATCGTTAGTGTAATTCATCCTCTAGGACTAATACTGGCGCCAGTAAAGCCATACGAGGTAGCAGTCATTGGGGTAAGTTCATGTTCTATCAATATCTTGTCATAAGTAGTCCCAAATAAGATGTTGACGGAGCCTCCAGTGTCCACCAACATTCGTTTCAAACATCCCTTGCCACAATAGTTCTTACTACCAGCGTGTCAGAATGAGGATAGTGTATACCCGTGATATCTTCCTGTGTAAAAGTAATAGGTGAGATGTTGTCGGTTCCATAAGGAGTGCTGTTAACTAAGTAGCTAGTCAATAAGGTATTTTCAGCATCCGCTATGGGCTCCCTCCTTTGCCTTTAGCTACTTCTGGGCCTGTTCCTATCTTCATCCCTCATATGCCTCGGGATTCTTCCCTAGGGTGCAACCTCACCTCATCCCTCTAAAACTCTTGAACGTGCCTAGAAGGTTGTGTACTCTTTTGAGCCTGTTGAGTGCCCCTTATATCTGAGTATGACCCAGTTTGCTTTGAGCGATATGGTGTGGACATGCAATCATTGGTATTGTGGCCGTAAGTTCGATGATAAGAGCAATAGGGCCAATTTCTAGGCTCGTTATTCCTGCTTTTCCCCTACCTTTGGGATAGTTTGGTGGCCTTTGAACACCAGGTCCAACTCTTTGTATGCTAAAGAGGGCATTGCATTTGGGGTAGCAGTTGCTAATATTGTCCTGAAGTAGGAGCAATGGTATATCCAGTCTGAGTCCACTGTTGATTTACCAAATGCGAGATGAAGCCTCTTTTTTTCCCCTGAGATGGGGGCAATCCTTTCGAAGTTCAGCTGCGATGGTCTATCAATTCCTCATTGACAATCTCATTTCTCATCATCTCTACCAGGTCGTCGTAGGAAGTGAGATTCTTATTTCGTACATCCCTCCAAAAGGGTTATTCATGTTAAAGCCTCCCCTCATAGCTAAGAGAGCCTCCCTCCCATATGAATCGAGTTAAATAGCTTTTCAAGATTTCACCTACTTGCTACCTCATATCTTGTAGCCTTTGAATGTGGGGTCTCCTTCCTTGGTGGAAAAGTATTGGGTTAAAAAGGCCTTCTTCAGGTCCGATCGGTTCCTTATGCTTTCGACTAGTATACGACTATACTACATCTCTGCAATCCCCGTAAGTGCGAGGTAGAAGGCTCTACACTTCAACATCGACAAAGCTCCCCTCAGACTCATATGGGTTTTGTAGTTGTTAAGGTGCTTTGTCGGGTCGTCCTTTTTTCATACTTCGAATCTTGGTGGTACAAAGTAGCTAGGAACATGGGCGTTCCTCAATTCTTGTGAAAACGGGAGACTTTCATTATCATCATCATCTAATTCAAAAGACCTGTATGGGCCATCTAAACCCTTCTCCTCAGCCAGATATTGTGGGGGTTGCCATATACCGGTTTGATTCCTCAAATTGGCAGCGTCCATTTTTTCTCATCTATTTCTAGGTGGAGGGGCTTCCTCAGGCTCATGGCCTTGTTGCCTTTGTGTAGAAGGTGGTTGCTAGGGCCTATTTCTAGGCGCTGATGGACCAATCGTATCGAAGACGCTAGTGGACCTCTAGAATGCGTCATGATGAGACATTTGATATCCAGCTTGCCCTTGCATTTGCATTAGTAATTGTTGCATGACGGCATTTTGCTTGGCTATATTCATCATATTTTTAGCCATGTATCTTGTTAAACGTGTAGTTGTACTACTGCCTCTTCAATAGTGATGTTGGGGTCAATGAACATTTACATTTGCCCGAATAACTTCTTCCTCTGAAGTCTCCTCATGTCGATTTCTAGTATGTGAGTAGTAATGGTTGGAACTTATAATGCTGCAAGAAACGGTATACCAGAAAATACTTCCAATGGCATCTTAGTGTTTCTCCACTCAATGTTTCTTCAAGAACTAAAGCCTTTCTTCAAGGCCTTTGTTTTGAACAATTCTCCTAATGGCTTCCACCACAAGGGAATCAGTGGTTACGATGTGGTTTCCTATATACGGTGCCAATTTGTTGATCTCAAATTTTGTAGATCCAACGTGGCCAATAGATCCTAAGGCCTCTTAGTCCATACAAGCCCGATTCCTTACGCTTGGACAAACCATTAGTCACACGTGTCTTCATTTGGTGGTGGTGGTGGTGGTGGTGGTGGCCACGTGCACTTAGATGGTTAAGTCAATTAAGAAAATCATTATATGTGTGTGGGAGGGCTTTAGAATCGAGCCTCCAATGTAAAAGAGAGGGGTCGACCATAGGGTGTGTATCGAGAATAATAAATGAGCAAAGTTGTAAGTTATGAGTTTAAACTTACATTACCCTGAAAATGACATTAACTATAAGCTTTTATATAGAAGAGGACGATTAAAAGTCGTTAGATGAGAGGTCACGTGGCCTCATCCCGACAGCTAGGACCTCTTGTCGTTGCCATCAATGAATCATGTGTATTAAATGCTAGTACATTTTTATTATCCATAATACCTAGCTTGCGGTTTTGAACTTGACTTGTGTAGTTGGGAAGGGCGGTGGTAGCAGTAGGTTCTCACATTAATCACATACTATGGATTGCCCAAGAAGATTTTGTGTCGAGCTCCTTTAGTGGTTCCCATGCGATGCAAACCCGGTCCTTACCAGGGGGTTGACACGATTCAATGGGTTCGGCCTTTGCACATCGGCTCGACTTGTTCACAGACTCGGTTAAACAGCCTTTGTGGCAGTTTGACATAGGATGTGGTCCCTAGGTTAGTTTTCCATGTAGGATTTTTGGAGCCTTATATCGTAAGATGTAACATATCGTGTCGAATCTTATCTTATAACGTCAATTAATTCATAATTTTCTACAGTTAATTCGCTGGAGCTCTCCCATTTGTCTCGTATAATGATGCATTGTGGCTGTACTATCTCTTAAATGCCATCACGTTTCGAGGACAAATTTGTTTTTCCAATTCATGTACGAAAACACTTGTACAACTTTTAAACATGAGCCAGAAGCATGCTTTGAAACAAATATGTGAAATATTTGATAGTTCACTCAATCAAATCTCCATTTTTAGAATCATAAGATGATGAATCACATTCATTAGAATCCATACAATTATTAATTATCTCTACATATAAGTGATCTCACACAATATCATCAATATGAAAACTAAAGAAAAGATATAGTGAAATGAAGTCGACATCAACTTGAACACTGTGTTCACTGCGTAATTTATGCCTCGACAATGGTGGGCAGAGACCAGATATTGGCTGAGATTTCAAACGAATATAGATGGTTCATGGATATAATTAGATTGTTAAGATAGAGACCGGGGGTCATAGATCTCCAAATCACAGTGCTGCTGCTGCGATACATAGTCATCGTCGATCACTTCTACAACGATTGCTGATAGTGTACGCTTTGGAAAATGCCACCATCATCTCAAGTTGCTTCTCCTTAAATAACTTTGGTTCTCCAAAATGGATCTTGAAATGAGCACTTATCTATAATATATTTAATTAATTAAATATATTAAATATTACATCAAGTTTGAATCATTTTTGGACGATTCTAACCCTATTACAATTCAATTATTTTAATAACACTTTAATTTTCTTTTTTAGCATGTAATAAATAATGCACAATCCTTGGTCATGTATAAATTCCGTATTATTAATTCTCAATTAATTAACATTGATATCAATTTAGACTTTATGAATCTTGATCTACATGTTATGTATGAATTTAATGTTATTATTTTTAATTAATTAAAATTGACAATAATATAAACTCAATGAATCTTGATCTACATGAATTTAGAATTATTATGGATGAATATATTTCTATTCATGTACATAGAAATTTTAATGGATGTTTAAATTTATGTATTGACAATTAATTCATATGTACCAAATGTAATATAAAAATGATGCTCATTTGTAGTATTTCATCATCATAAAAAATTTGAATCATAGAAGTTGAGTTTTTTTAGTACAATTTTCTTCCCTTAAATTTCTATCCTAATTTTTATTTTCTTTAGTTCCTTTAAAACTCACCAAATCTTCTCAACAAATTGGTATCATATATTATTTTTACAAAACTTATAAAGTATTTCGGAAAAACGTGCAGTGCTCATTCAACTCTGAATAGTATAATGAAAAACTTAATTGGGTGTCCTTTCGAGCATTTGCCAGTTCTCCTTCTCGGTTGTTTTTTCAATTTCTCTATCGAATACAATCATTTTCTCGCCTACATATTTAAACACGCTGTTAGGATGCAAATTTCATCAATCGAGAAAAAGGTCATACGACTTTTGCACTTTGATGGTTAAATCAACTATCGAAATGAATTATGCGGAGTACAAGAGAAACAAATAGGAGAGGTGGATTTGGATAGAGTTGAAGTAACTTAAAAGTATGGAATGACCTTTTATATTTATAGAAGGGGTGAGCTGAGCCATGGGGTTAATGTGTCGAACCCAAATCCAAGACAAGTTTACTTGATTTTATCGAGCCAATCCAATTAGTATAATTAATCGATGTCGAGTCACTCAATGTAAAGTCGACTAATGTGGGGGTCCTTCTACTTGTGCTTGCCACGTAGATAATATGGATAACAATGATACTCTATATAATGTTAACTTCCATGTAGTCATAAAAAAATTGGTCCTAACTTTGTCGGTTATAAATAAGAATAAACTTCAAATTATAATAAAGTTAAAATATTTTTAGGTCATATTTTAGGGCACTTGCTTCCATAGTAATAATTATAAATAGATTGAACAAAATAAATGATATCATATTAAAGTTTTATGATGATTTTGCGTATTTTCAACAGCAATGCACTGAAGATCACGAGTGAAAACAAAAAAGTGAAAAGAAAAGGAAGAAAACATAAAAACCGTAGTACGTGTATATCTCTAGTGAAGAGTACAATCAACGGTAATTTAATTATTGATTGAAAAGCTTCATAGTAAATAATATATCAAAGCTCTCTAGAATTAGTTATTGCGAGTTCTAACCTACACGAGATTCAAGACTTTTAAGAGAATGTCCAGCTGGTTTAAAGATGACTTTCGTTGCACACAGAGGCATCCGCCGTGTCTCCGTTGCACACGGAGGCACCTTCCATGTGCTGGCAACCTGTTTTTTAAATTTTTGGTATTTGTTTCTTCAAGTACTACTTTAATAAATTGGCATTTCAAGCATTTCAATCATATATAATGCCTACAGTTCAGCAGCATGAATTGATCGAATTCATATGTAATACCTAAGAACCCCTAAAAGTATCCTATAAGTAATAGAGCAAGCAAACTTCCATTTTTGCTTCCTCTGGAGTGGCATGAGCTGTGTGACCCTCCTGCCAAAGAAATTCAAGAGTCCCCACAAATGGTTTTGTTTGCTTTTCCCATCTTGTGACATTTGCCTACTGAAACGCATTAAGTAACAACCACAAACACTAGTAGGCAATATCCCCCCAGTGGAGAAAACAAGAGGTGATGTGATGAAGAGAGACCTGGTTGATCATAAGTGGGAGATCACGGTAGCTATGAATCCACTGAGTAAACATGTGATTCACGATTGTTTCACTTGTAGGCCTAACCTGGCCGAACCTCAAGAAGTACAACAATCAAAATGGAAACTCGGGTCGTATTCCGGAATTTGACCAACATACAGAAAAAGGATGGTAACAAAAATAAATAGACAAACTGATAAGTAGTTACCACAAGCTTTTCTTCAAGCTCCTTTCCTCCTCCAATTGTTACAAGCGCTAATTCTGGACTAAAGCCCTCAACATGGCTAGCTTCTTTCTCAATAAATGAATATGGTATAAACTGCAGCCATATGCAGGTTATAATTAGTTCAATACCAATCCACAAAAACTGTCATTTGTGACTACTTAATAGAAGTAGATCCATATATTTAAATTTAAGTTCTGCTGTTCAACATTGAAATAGTCCATTGCCCCATCTATGCATGTTTTTGAGAGTCAAATAATAAACTTAGTATGAAGAACAATTTGGAAAAGGAAAAGTTTTCAACCATGTTGGTATAATCAATTTCAAATTTCTCGTTAGTTTATTTAATAAAATTGCATATAACCAAAGCTCTGAACTAAAGAAAGATCACCCCGATCAAATAAAGGGAGGGGTGTGTCTCTGCGAGGCACGTCCAGTACCTCCGTGCCTTACGGAGACAAAGCATGATTCATCGAGCTCTTGTCACTTTCATATATGTACAAACGAGTTTGTTTGATTTTTGAATTTATGTTTTATGTGTTC
>CAIGRP010070530.1:0-31784 GCA_903798385.1 Fraxinus cuspidata
CTGTCACATTACTTTTAGCTAATCATTTTGCTTTATCTAAGGATCAGGCACCATGTAATGAAAAAGTGATAGATTACATGAGTAGGATTCTATACTCTAATGTGATTGGATCTATTATATATTTGACTGTCTGCACTAGATCATATTTAGTTTTTGCTGTTAGTACTCTTAGTAGATACATGTCTAATCCGAGTCCCGAGCATTAGGAAGCTATAAAATGGAGGTACTTAAAGGGGACTAGTAATGTTGGTCTAAAGTTTGGTGTTAATAAAGAAGGCGTGAAGTTGAAGGGTTTTATAGATGTGGACTATGCGGGCTATAGAGATAATAGAAAATCGACTTCATCTTATTTGTCTAACTTATGTATTAGTTGAAAATCACAATTACAACACATTGTTGCACTATCCACGATAGAATCTGAATAGACTACCACCACTGAAGCTATTAAAGAGGTTTTATGGCTTAGAGTCCTACTTCATGAACTTTATATTTTAAATGATTATGTGGTATTATATTCTGAAAGTCAATCTTCTATACATTTTTGCAAAAATCCTGTTTTTCATGAACGCACCAAACACACTGATGTTAGACTACATTTCATTAGAGATATTGTGTCACGAGAAGTGGTAAGACTTGAAAAAGTTCATACACAATATAATTCATCGGACATGAAAACTAAGATACTACAATTGGTGAAGTTTAGAAGTTGTAAAGATTTTATAAACACCGGTAGAGGTAAATAATTTCCAATTTTATTGTCTTCCTTTTTTGAATTATTACTAATGGGTAATAATTTTTCTTTACAGCTTCTTTGACTCCAAGTTGTAACGACTTAAGCCTATAGCTTATTTGGGCCATTAGAAGTAACCTAATTTAATTAGAGCTACTCATGGCTTGACCCTTTACTCCTTGGATTGCTTTTAGTGTTTGACCCACTTATTGGTTACCTATTAGTTGCCTTTAGGGTCCAATCCATTAATTAACCTAAAAGCCCACTCTCACTACTATATATTGGGAGCTCATTTTGTATTGTGAGACACATTATTTGCTCAGCCTCTTTTTTGAGAGATAACCAACTGCTTCTTTCTTGGCTTTGTGCTCTCCCTTTTGCAGTGTCTTTCTTGTCTCTCTCTCTCAGCCTTTGTGGCTGCTGCGTGACTGCAATAACCTCTCGTTGGGCAATACAAAAGTAACTGGAGTTAGGTCTGGTTGTAGGAGTTTAGGGTTGGAACTTTGGTGGTGTCGATTTTGGTATATGTGATATATTGAGCCGGGAAGCCTTAGGTGGTCTTTATTCCGCCCAAAAATTAGATTAATATGAAATTTTTATCTTTAATATGCTCTCGGAATATTGAAAACACTAAGTTAGATATTCAACTTTTTATTTGAATTTTAGATGGGTGATCATTCGAACTTGTAGGACTCGTCTTAGCATTCAATCTTAAAATAATTTAAATCCCTTCATTTGATTGTTATTCTTGAATTTGATGTACGTGAAAATTTTACATATTAAAGCATCGAAGTATCTTAGAAATTGAGCAAAACTAATCTGTAATTTATACATAGGGAAAAATAGAAAACTGATTAAATTGACTATGACTATTGTTCATACTAATTATAATACTTCAAGACTACAACTCAAACATGATTTTTTTAAAAAAATAGCTAGTTTTTCCAAGTAAATTTGACTGAAAAGACAACTTGAATATTCATAAAAAGTGGATTAACTAAATTGTCACATAAGTGTGGAATTAGTGAATAAGGACATATAGTTCGTTGAATTGTAGATCCTTTGGAGGAAATTAATTTGATAAGTAGAATTATGATAACAACCTTCTGAGGATGATAAAGATAACCGCTTTGGTTTTGCTTCCTCTATCATATGTTCTCAAATCAATTGCCACCACAAAAGATTGGATCCCTCGTAGACAAATATCTCAAAAATGGATCCATTCATGTCTCCAATATGAACAGATTTGACTAATTAACTTTACCTTATAAGTAACTTCCAATTATTGAGAAATTTTGCTTATAAGGTATTCCAAAAGTATGATTGCATGTATTGTAAATTTTAAGGTCTGAAAAATCATTGATAGAAACTTGAGTACTGTGATATCTATTTACATAGACATGTGAAGAAGTTTTGTATAATGTAAGACAGTTATAACATGATTATTAAAACTATTATACTCGGACTCACGACAAAAAGAACTTTAGTCATTATTGTTAACATAAATGTTAGGTACAAATTGTAATTGGCTAGTTCTGCGTATAAAATTATTGTTGTTGTCAAAGAGTGGGGAGTTGATTGTATATGTCACAAATGAGTCAAAGAAGGAACATGGAGAACAAATCACGACAAAATTGCTTGTTGGCCATGTAAGGAACGCTCGAGCGGAAAAAGCAACAAAGGCACCGCTCACCAACCGCGTCTTGGGCGCTCGAGCGGTGACCGCTCGTTGCCTGCAAGTCTGTCGCTCAAGCGGTGGTGTCATTCGACAAAGACGTGTTCGCAATTTTGACATTTTTTACAATCTCATTCAACCTCAAACACTATCATGTGGGCATTGCTTACTTGTTTACAAATTTTATTTTTGGTTCATGTAGAACAGAGCAATGATATGTTTATTGAGTCTTTGGAATTCCATTTTTAAAGATTAACATAGTTAACTAGTTTAAGCATTACTATTTTTTCATTTGATTAATATGAAATTTTTATTTTAATATGCTCTTGGAATATGGCGACTCTTTTGAAAACAGACATTCAACTTTTTATTTGAATTTTAGATGGATGCTCATTTGAACTCTTAGGACTCTCATATTATATTGAGTTTGAAAATTCAATCTTAAAATAATCTAAATCCTTTCAATTAATTTTTATTTTTGAATTTGATGTATGTGAAAATTTTACCTATTAAAGCATTGAAGTGTCTTAGAAATTGAGCAAAACTAACCCGTAATTTGGACAGAGGGGAAAATAGAAAACTGATTAAATTGACTGAGTCATATGAACTGAATTGTAATACTTAAAGAGCATAACTGAAACATGATTTATTATTATTATTATTATTTTATTGTTAAAAGGTTGTTTTTCAAGTAAATTTGACTGAAAAGACAATTTGAATATTCATAAAAAGTGGATGCATTAAATCTTTAAATAAGTGCGGAAATAGTGAGTAGGGACGTGTAGTTATTGGAAATGTAGATTTTGCATATTTACTAAGTTCATTTTGAATCTCTAGTAAAACTAAGAAATTTTCTTGTAGACTTGTTTGATTAGGTTGATTTAATAGTGTTGGATCATATTAACAAAAGATAAATATAATTTTGTCAATTTTACGAAATTGAATAACATATCAACTTACTCATTCAAATATTTGATGTTGTTACATTATATAATAAGATCCTAGGAAGAAATTAATTTGATAAACATAATTATTATAACAACCTTTTGAGGATGATTAAGATAATCACTTTCGTTTTAGTTCACTATCATATGTTCTCAAATCGATTGCCACCTCTAAAGATTGGATCCCTCATAGAAAAATATTTGTCACGAATTGATCCATTCATGTCTCATATACGAGTAGTTTTGACTAATTAATTTACTTAATAAGTAACTTCCAATTAATGAGAAATTTCGCTTATAAGTTGTTGACCTCGAAAAATGGCTCGACATGTGGCCAACAGGATAAGTCTTCACGTATGCTCCTCCTGCACACGGTTAGATCCTTGGAGGAAATTAATTTGATAAACATAATTATTATAACAACCTTTTGAGGATGATTAAGATAATCACTTTCGTTTTAGTTCACTATCATATGTTCTCAAATCGATTGCCACCTCTAAAGATTGGATCCCTCATAGAAAAATATTTGTCACGAATGGATCCATTCATGTCTCCTATACGAGTAGTTTTGACTAATTAAATTTACTTAATAAATAACTTCCAATTAATGAGAAATTTCGCTTATAAGGTGTTGACCTCGAAAAATGGCTCGACACATGGTCAACAGGATAAGTCTTCACGTATGCTCCTCTTGCACACGGTGGCACGCCATTAGTCACTCGTGGCCTTTTCTGACGAAGTGGAAGCGGCTGCAAGCACTCCAACAGTGAAATCAATATTTTAGTCAACCTGAAAATGATGCCCGACGGTGAAGTGGTCACCGGAACGTGGTTGAAAATGCGTGTAAATATAGAGAAAAGCTTCTTAGAGTTGAAGACTAAAATGCAAATCTTGAATGTGAACCCCTTACTCTTATTAGTTTGGGGGTATTTATACTAAAGAAGGGAAGATGTGAATCATTGGATGAAAGGACACGTTGCTTTAGATACCTGGTGGGTCATCCTCTCATAGGCGTTAATCGGTCAATCCATGGGTTGACAGACATTAAATGATTTACGTCATTGCAACTGAGTTGACTGTTTGTAGCCTGCCACACATCCCATCAATCAGTCAGGGACTTGACTTTGGAGATATCCTAAAAGATCTCGGTAGGGGTGTGGCGAGGTGGATTGTGAACTGCATTAAATGCGGAGTGCGGGCCTTTGGACCCACCGTGAATGGGGGGTGAGTTTGGCTATCCCACCCTAGCAATATTGTTTTAGTTCAGAGTAATGGAATCAGTTCGTCCTAACGTAAATTTAGTCATCGACACGTGGCAATGCTGGATCAGTTTGTCCACACGTGGTAGATGAGGTGGATGGACGAGGTGGAGGGCCCGTAACAATAGTCCATCAAGTCTGTATATGGATATTTATATAATGCATGGACTTTAGTCACTTTAGGGGGTGTGTGTTGGTCACAGAAGAGATGAAAAATGTATGTTGGAGTGAAGTCTTGACGAAAGGGTGAGGCGTTAAGCATTGGAAACTTTGGGAAAAGTTGTTGCAAAGCGAGCTGAAGGACGAAACGGTAGGCATTGGCAACTTTGGAGAAAGTTGTTGCAAAGCGAAGTCCTGGCTGAAGGACGAAGCGATAGGTATTGGTAACTTTGGAGAAAGTTGTTGCAAAGCGGTTTTGGCTGAAGGACGAAGCGATAGGCATTGGCAACTTTGGGGAACGTTGTTGCAAAGCGAAGTTCTGGTAGAAGGACGAAGTGATAGGCATTGGCAACTTTGGAACTTTGGGGATAGTTCTTGCAAAGCGAAGTCCTGGCCAAAGGACGAAGTAATAGTCATTGGCAACTTTGGGAAAAGTTGTTGCAAAGCGAAGTCCTGGCGAAGGACGAAGCGATAGGCATTGGCAACTTTGGAGAAAGTTGTTGCAAAGCGATGTCTTGGCGAAAGGACGAAGCGATAGGCATTGGGAACATTAGGGAAAGTTGTTGCAAAGTGAAGTCCTGGCTGAAGGATGAAGCGATAGGCATTGACAACTTTGGGAAAAGTTGTTTCAAAGTGGAGACCTGGCTGAAGGAAGCGAAGTCGTGCTGAAGGACGAAGCGATAGCCGCCGACAATTTTGGAGAAAGTTGTTGCAAAGCGAAGTTTTGGCGGAGGACGAAGCGATAGGTGTAGGACAAAGTGATAGCTTATGAGCTAACCTTGGGTCGTGTGTCAATGATTTGACAATTCTCGTGTCTTCCCTAAGCAGCTTTTGTGGGCTTGCTTCCAACACATGCCCCCAAGGCCATAAATGGAAATCATGGCGACGATTAGGGGAGCTCTAGGTGACACGTTTGAGCTGGCATGTGTACACTGCTTCATCAGGACCATCCATTTGTGTGACTTTTAGTTTCAACGATTATGGTGAATCGTGAGTTTGGATGGTCAAAATGTGATCCATAATGATCTAACGGTTGGGGTGAACTTGGGATACCTATATAAGGCCCAAAACTTCCACTTTATAACTTATTTTGCGATTTCTCCAACATTTACTCTGAATACTCTGTTTCTCCAATGAGTAAGATCCTGAAACTCCGAAGACTCATTTTCTTTAGAACCAAAATCCTTAGGTAAACTCTTCTACTTTATTCCCATCTTTTTCTATTTTTCAAAGTTCGAGATGGTCATTGAACGCTCTTTGGTAGTGTTTATGAGTGAGGAAGGGCGAAGTACGGGAAGTTCAGGTGTGAGGGCTCCAATCGTCCTCTCTTCGAACAAAATAGGTAGAGCCATTAGGTTAGGGGAGAATATATTGAGATTACCCACTCCCTCATAGACATTTCCATTAAATGGGGAGCCTCTGAATGCGCCTCAACCATCACTCCAGAGAAAATTTCTAAGTGTAGAGAGGTCTTTAAGATTCCTAATTACATAGAAATGACCATCCTCAACTATGGAAAGAGGGCTAACTACCTCAGGTCAGATGGTTGGGTTGTAGATGTTATGGTGTCACGCCAACCTGGGCGTGGATATGCCCTTTAGTGTGTTCCACTCTGTCTACTTTCCCAAGAGTGTGGCTGAGGATGAGAAAACTAAAGGGTGATATTAAATAACTCCTTGGAGTATCCCATTCCCCATTCGTGGTGGGGTCGCCCTCTTCGATTAAGGAATGGAGAAAAAATCTTAGTTCTGGGTGTCGGGGAGGTGGGACACAATGGAGGGCAAATCCATGGCTCCTTTTACAGTTCCAACAACCTATTCCTTTGCCAGTAAGTTCTTTTGTCTAGTCGTTTGTTTTTTTATTGTGAGTTTTTATGGTTTAACACCTTCCTTGTTTACAGGTTCACTACAGAGGTGTGAAATTTCTGTTGAAGAGTGGGATATAATTAGCCACAATTATCCGTAGCCACTCAAGGATTGGAGCTATAACGAGCTGAATGATAAAAACACTTAGTTTGTTCTATATGGACTGATGGCCTCCCGAGGTGAGTCATGTCCCACGGGTATCATTCCACATTCAATATTTTTGTTTGGCTGCTAACATTTTTCTCCTCGCTCACATAATTATTTGATGAAGAAAGCAGTTAGGCCAAATTTTACTACAATCCGTCGTAGTGTGGCCGAGGTGAAAGCCCTCAAGACCAGCTCCGTCCACCTACAAAAAAACAAGCTGAAAAATTGAATCGGCTAAGTAAGACTCAACAACCTCTTGAGGAGGAAAAAGTGGAGGAAGGCACCTCCCTTGTCAAGAGGAAAAGATCTGGCCCAGCAAGGGCTTTCTCTCTTTAGGCCAAAGTGGCCAGGCCTCCTTCTCCCCCATTTTTTCGAAGGTGATTGTTGCGACTCCGTCCGAGACTCCAAGGACTGTTGTGCCCATTATTGCCATTTTGGTCGAAAAGCAGGTTCAAAAGAGATTGAAAAGGCTTGCCAACCCTCCTTCCTGTAGCAAAGGGATTGATTTTCTGGGGCGCAAGGAGGATGAGCTCTCCAAGGCATTTTTGAAAATGTTGTCTCCCGACCTCTGCCGTCCATGTCCACAACAAGTACTAGACTGGGGATTAGCAAGACCATATTGCCTCCTGCGAGGCGGAGGACCTTCTAGCCACCAATAACACATGTGTAGCCAAGGTTCTAAGTATTGGCGTGGTGGCAGAAGACTTAGTCTGGGGCCTTCGTAAGAGAAATGAAGAATTGGAACAAATGATCAAGGCCTCGGATAATTAGGAGGAGGAGGTGAAAAAAGCTAAGAATAAGGCTGAGGTGAAGAGGACTGAAGCTGAGGTAAAGCTTGACTCTGTTGAGATATACGTAAATCAGCTAAAAAATGAACTCCATGAGTCAGTTTCCCAAGTGCCTACTCTTACAAAGTGAATTGACCAGTGCAATGAACAGTAGAAGATCGCCTCGGAGGCCTTGGAGGGGGTCAACAAGGAAAAAGCCGAACTTAGGATGCTTATCGAGGCCTAAAAGAATAAGACAGAGTCTCTTAAGGCTGAAGTGGGGGTCCAAAAATTCGCCAACTACTGGGCTTCATGGAATGCCCAACAGATAATGTCTCGTCTAAGAGGGGTACATCTAGAGCTATACATTGCATTTCTCAAAAAAGAGTTCGGCGGTCCTACTGGAGGCCGGCCAGATACAGAGGCTGAGGAGGAAGCCCTCTAGAGGAAGTGGGAGAGGGGGGCCATTGTAAATGTAGATCTTTAGTTTTATTTTTATTATTATTATTTTTTTGTGTGATGGCTTCAGCCCTAATTTGTTTTATATAATGAAATTCTTTCTATTATTGTTTCCAAGTGTTGTTGCTTCATCTAAAACGTGCTAACCAGATAAGAGCTTAAGCGAAATAGAAAAATAAATGGAATCCATGTAATCACTTCACCTAAGAATAACCACTTTAGCAAATGGAATATACAATTGGGATCTAAGTTCAAACACTTCGCCCCATGCATAACTACTTGAGTAAATGGAATCTAGGTGTAAGCACTTTGTCTAAGCATAACCACTGAAGCAAAAGGAATATACAAATGGGATCCAAGTGAAAACACTTCGTGCCAATCATAACTATTTGAGTAAATGAAATCTAAGTGTAAGCACTTCGCCTAAGCATAACCATTTAAGTAAATGGAATCCAAGTGTAAGCACTTTACCTAAGCATAACCACTTAAGCAAATGGAATATGAAAATGGGATCTAAGTGTAAACAAATGTAAGTCCTTGGTTGAGGTGGCCTCTTGTGGGCGTGTTTACCTCAGCAAGGAGTAAGAATGTGATAACACTGTTGATCCGCTTCGCTAGAGGTAGCACCGCACCTCTCCTGATGAAGTGGATATCCTTGAGAAGAAATCATTTTGAAAACATACGCTGAAGTAAAAATTAGTGATCAATTAAAAATAACATTGGCATGACAAGCCCTCACGATCTCCCTACTGATAATACATTCTTAAATGTTCCATGTCCTAGGCGTGGGGCATCATCTTGCTCTCCAAATTTTTGATTTTGTACGTGACAAGTCGTGCTTCTTCCGTGACACTATATGGACCTTTCCATTTTGGCCCCAAGGTTCCTATTCCTGGCTCTTTCATTGATGGGAACACTTTTCGGAGTACCAGATCGCCAATTCGAAAGACCCTTTTCTTCACCTTAGCATTGTAGTAAAGCATCATTTTTGCGTTGGTAGAAGACGAGTCTGACTTGAGAATTGTCTCTTTTTTCCTCGAGGAGTTCAAGCTCAAACCTTCTCAGTTCATTGTTTGTTAATTCGTTGACGTGGATGCGACGATGTGAAGGCACCCTAATTTCTATTGGGCACATGGCTTTAGCCCCTTAAGTTAGGGAGAATGGGGTCACTCCGATTACAATCTTACAGGTCATTTGTATAGCCCAAAGAACTTGGGGGAGTTCATCAACCCAAGCCCCAATTGAAGCATCCAACTTACTTTTCAAGATGAGTTTGATGGTTTTGTTGACCGCTTCGACCTAGTCGTTAGCTTGGGGATGATGAGGTATTGATAAATGTTTTTTAATTCCGAGGCATAAGTTATTTATCTTTTTGTTATCAAATTGCTTACCATGTTCTGAACCACTGAGTGGCGTATGCCAAACATGTATATAATGTTCTTCCAGAGAAATTTAGAAGTGTTCACTTCGTTGATTTTGGCTAATGGTTCCGCTTTAACCCATTTTGTGAAGTAGTCAATTGCAACAAAGGCGAAGCAGGCATTTTCCCTTCCTTTTGGAAATGGTCCAATAAGGTCAACCCCACTTGGCAAATGGCCAAGGGCTTGACACGATTGTGAGTTCTTGTGAGGATTACCATTGCACGTTGGAGAAAAGCTGACATCTGTCACACTTGCACACGAATTGTATAGAGTCCTTTTTCAAGGTAAACCAATAGTATCCTTGTCTAAGCACCATGTGTGCCAGTGCAACCCTCCAGAATGATTGCCACAAACCATTTTATAGATATTCCTTAGGATGTAATTCGCCTCCTTTCCTCCCATTTATCTAAGGATGGGAGACGAGAAACCTCGTTTGTATAACATGTCATCTTGTAGGATGAAGTGAGCAGCCCTCCTCTGAAGTCAAAAAGATTTGGATTCATTGTTTGGTACAGTTTGTTCTTTGAGAAAAGCAATAATCGGTTGCATCCACGAAGGGGTGCCTTCTATCCACATCACTTCTTCTCCCTTTATGATTGAAGGTTCGACAAGATATTCTATGGGCACCACCTTAAGAAGTTTGGAATCCTTGCTACTGGCCAATTTTGACAAAGCATCAGCTTGGGAGTTCTCCAGGCAGAGTATTTGTATTAGTTCAAGCTTCTCAGAGTTGGGGAGAAAATCCATGACCAGCTTCAGATTTACTGCCATGTGCTTGTCTCTAGCCACAAAATTTTCGTTGACCCGGTTCACCACTTGTTGTAAGTCACTGCTGATGGACAACATTTTCACTTGCAATTCTTTAGACAAGCGAAGGACAACTAGGAGTACTTCGTATTCAGTCACGTTGTTGGTCGCTTTGAACCCAAGCCTTAAGGCACAATTAAGCTTGTACCCTTCTGGACTTTCCAAGACTACTCCTGCTCCAGAGCCAGCCTCTCCAGACTATCCGTCTACAAATAGGTTCCAGGTGGGAGGCTCCATATTCATTTCGACCTTCGGGGCCTTTGCAAATTCACCAACAAAGTCAGTGGCCATTGATTGCAGCCCTGGGTTGGTATACTATGTCGAACTCAGTAAGCTCTACCACCCACTTCAGCAGCCTTCTCGATGCATCTAGTTTCGGTAGGATTTACTTTAGGAGGAAACTTGTCAGTACATGAATGCTGTGAGCCTGAAATATGGCCTCAACTTTGAGAAGCAGTAATCAAGGAGAGAGCAAGCTTCTCCATGTTTCGGTAGTGCACTTCTTTTAATAGCAAGGCTTTGCTTATATAGTAAATGGGTAACTGATGCATCTCATCTTCCCTTATAAGAACCGAATTGATAGCATCATCTGATACGGCTAGATATATTGTATACGGCTAGATAGAGGAGTAGTAGTTCTCCCACCTTTGATTTAGTTAGGAGAACTTGTCCAATGTAACTTTTTAGTGTGTGGAAAGCCTCCTCACACTCCATTGTCCATTGGAACATTTTCTCCCCTTTGAGAATTTTAAAGAAGCGAAGACAATTCTCAGTGGCTTTGAATATGAAGCAGTTGAGTGCGGCCACCCTGTCGGTGAGCCGTTGCACCTCCTTTGGTTTCTAAGGTGACCTCATTTCAATCAAGGCCTTAATCTTCTTTGGATTTGCCTCGATTTCTCTCTAGTTTACAATGTACCCTGGGAACTGTAGGATGAAGGGACACGTGATATGTAACTTACTTCCATTTCCTACCATGATTTTCTCTTTACCAGCATATTCATTGACCGAGGTGATGTTTCCTTTGTCTGAAGCGATGTGGTTGGTAGCTCCTATGTCTGCAAACCATGCTTGATCATTTATTATGCTAGGAGATGCTATGAGGGCTGGAAGTGAGGAGTTATAACTGGTCCTTTGATTTGGTGATGCTCTAGTGTATCTGTCATCATATCTGAATCTATATATGTTGGCTTTATGAACAATTCTTTCACACACACCTGGCAAACTATTCTGTCACCACCACTATGTAAGTTACTTCCTATGTTTTATGTCCCTTTTTCCACTTCTGTAGTTGTTGAAGTTAGAGAATCTTCATCCTATGCCTTGTGTGTAAGGTCTGAAGCCATGGTGATTTGAGTTGGAACTTTGAGAAAAGTTAGCAGAGGTTTGATCCATGTTGATTCCTTCTATATCATATCTCAGGGAATTGAGCTGTTCTAATATGCTTTCATAAGTTATTAGAGTTGATTGAAGTTCTCCCTAAGATATGTGATCCTTGCTGTTGATTTGGAAAACAATAGGGGTGAATCCTCATCCAATCTGGCTAAGACTTGAGTAACCAGGTTAGTGTGAGAGATGGAGTAGTGCTGGCGTTGGACATGGCTGCTCTGATACCAAGTTGAAGTTTAATAAAAGATAGAATGTTATCAACTGTGATTTTGCATTGCCATAGCTTTAGAATTATATAATACAAATGAATGCTGAAAGAATGATCTAGAATATGTTGTAGTTGGTTAGTTCCTGAAATGGTGGATCATGTCTGGAATCATTTATAGCATAATGAGTGCTAGCACTACAAGTGATAAAACATCTCCAAGACAGCAAAGAAAGAGACAGTTGATGCAATACTTAAGCTGGTTATGGGCTTAACTGATTTGGCTGCTCATACTCAGCTGATGTGGTGAAGCTCATTTCTTAACATGGCCAAGCCTTGGGCCTTAAAAATAGTCAAGAGAAAATTACACGAATAGGCCCATAAATAGAGGATCTGACTGAAAAATTAAGTCTTGTATGTAATTTTCTATAGAAAAATTCACAATTAAGACATTAATTTAAGTTTAATTAATGCAAAAATTAGGTATTTATTTATTAATTAATTAGAATAAAATCACAATTATATAATTAATGGTCACATGTACAAAATCATAGGTCACAACTTCTTTATTGATCACGTATTAAATAAATAATTGATCACAGATTAATTCGAGATCACAAATCAAAAATTTTATAGGTGACAAATAAAAAAATTATAGATCAAAATTTATCAATCAGTCACATTTTCAAATTTGTTGGTCACAAATTATCGAATTTTAAAGTCACAGATAAAAAATTATAGGTCACAATTTATCAATCACTCACGTATTTTCAAATTTGTTGGTCACAAATTATCGAGTTTTAAGGTCACAATTAAACAGTTGGTCACATGTAACCAAATAATGGGTCACATATGATCACCACCTACATTGTCGCTACCGCCACCCGCAGCCACCAGATCCAATCGACTCTATCAGATCTCCAGCCACCAACAACCACCACCCCGTCGCCACCACCTGATCCAACCCCAACCCCATAACTGTCGCCACAACCACAACGTTACCACAAACACTAATACCACAACATCACCACCAGCAAAACCGTCACCACCATATCTAACAAAAAAATCCTAAACCCACCACCACCTCAATCCCCGTAATCACCACTAGATCTACCACCATCCCTGTCGCCAACAACAACAAAGACATCACCACACCATACCACAACCACCACCCACCACAAACCTGCCACCACCTCCAACCCCGTCACCGCCACCAGCTAAGCCACCACCTTACCAACAAAATCATCAAGTCCGCCACCACACAAACACCATCCCACCTCCACATAAAACACCATCCAATGATAAAAAAAAATAAAAAAAGAAATCAAGCAGAGCCACGGGCAGTGACGTTCACAACATCTCCATCTCCAAGTCGTACCACCATCCCTACCGCGCATACATGGGCCACAGAAAATCGTCAGAGAAACGCCAAATCGGAGAAGATTTCACATCGCTACACTTGCATTTCCGTACACAAAGGCTTTTTGAATCTAGATCCAGGTAAATCTACATTGACTTTTTCTATATTGAATCTAGATGGTTTCAAGATGGTTTGTTGGAGAAGACTCATAGTGCCTTTTGTTCTTTATCTTAATCGATCAATTTATATTCATGGACCAGTAATGAACCCTGTAGTTCATCAATTGAAGGAATTTCAAGATCTTTAGATTCTTCAATTGAACAAACCACTTAATTGAATTTCGGTGTCAGCGATCGAAGAATTTTCTCAACCATAATCACATTTTATGTCTTCTTCTTATGGACTTATATCTTGTCAACAATTGCCAATGTTCTGCAAAAAATCAGATATAGACTCACTTGACTTCATATAGAATATTTCAAAGTCTGTACAAAGCTGTTGAAGGCCTTTTAGCCTTTGTTGACACCTGAAATTTTTTCTTCATAGAAACCTAAATTTGCTTTGAACTTTTTTTTTTTGCTGAGAATAGTTTCCAAGATAAAATGATCAACTACTTGGAAGAGATAATTTTTTACTTTGAGATCCATCAACTTCAACCTTAAAGCTTCGCCCTTTGCACATTTGTCACGACAATAGCTCTTCCTGGTTCTGCTTCTCCGGTGTCAACAGCCGTCTAGTATTATTTGGACTTCAACAAATTTCCCATGAGCATTCTCCAATGATCATAGTGCCATCAAAGCGTGGAATGGTTGGTTGCACAAAGTTATCAGAAGCCATCTTTCAGTTGCTATAGAAAGAAAGCTAGGAGCTTTATACACTATCTCACATACCCTTTTTCTTTGGCTCACTCAACCTTTCAAACATTTTAATCTCTCTCTCTCTCTCTACAACCGGCTGCTCTCATACACTGTTGCTAATAAAAGAGAGAAAACTTATTAAAGAAAAATGTCACTGATAAAAAGTGAGTAAAACTTTTAACAAATGATGTACTTCAATGCTTTATTCGTCAAACAAAGAGTTTTTATATAGGCAGATAAAAATAGATAATAGTATGAAAATATGCACCATTTTTGTACAAAAACAAACTACTATAGACTAGGTAAACTAAAATAACTGAACATCCTAAAGTAGGACAACCCAGACTTCTGAGCATGCAAATTATTGATTTATTCAACTGGTAGATGGCTATATATTCATAGGAGAATTCCTTCAATTATACGACCATTTTTTGTCCCCCGAATTGTAATAGACAATCTTTTTTTTTTTAAATGCAATATGAATTATTTTCTTTCTTTGTTTCTTGAGCAACCGAGTTGGTATCTTTACTTAACCAAATGGTATAACTTATTTTGCATAAATGGTCTTTTAATTATATGAGTCAATCGCTGCAACCTTAAACTTGACTCAAACCATTCAAACTATAGTGTTGAGTTTTTGATACTAAATAAATCTTGAGAAATAATGTTTAAAGATTTGAATTAAATTTTATAGACCTCGACTGATTAATGAAATTATTATCAACACATAAATGTGTTGGCTTGACCCAAAAAAAATGTCGACCATTAGAAGCAACCAAATTAATTACATTGCTCATGGCTAAATGTCACTTATTGGAGGGATTTTATAAATCTTGACCTATTTTCCCTATATCTTGGCCTAATTTGCTCACTACTCATATTCACATTATTCTCTCCATAAACCGACCCACTCCGATTGATTGAAGGTCCATGCATGAAGCCCCTTCATATCCCAAATCATTGACTTGGACATCCTAATTGTTTAATCAACATTTTGCCTAGCCGTATTGTAATTTGTCTTACGTGGATGTAAAAAGTTTCAAGATCTCTTGGCCATGACTTTGATACAATTTTTTAGGTTAACTGATTAGTGCCTTCCGTGGGAACGTTTGATACCATAACCACGAACATCCTTGTGGTAAAAGCCCTTCGAAGCGGGGCCTTGAAAAAGGTCTGATTTTTGAAGAAAGAACTTTTAAAGAGGAAGGGACGTCCAGACAGAAAAGACATTCAGTCCAAAATCTGGCAAAATGAGATCTAGCTATCAAGGAACACATGGTGAAGACAGGCATCAGGGGGCTTCTGAAGAAGATATCCTCCTTACCAATGTGAACATACATCGTCCCCATCACTGGCACCGACGAGGTGGCACTACAGCATGCCTTGCTAGATATGTGGGAGAAATGGCTACTAACATGAGGAACTAGTGTGCATATTAATGGAATTAACACAGGAGCATACCCTCAAATGCATGACATGGGTAACAACCTGATGGGAAGGGATGTGGAAGTGGAAACCTCCACCAACTACGTTATGAGCCGACCTGGAAATAGCATTCCATGAGAAGGAGGTCTCCCTCCCAAATACACTCAGGAATGCAAACCTGAAAGGTTCAACAGCATCTTCGATCGAATTGGACCCTCTAGGCCTAGAAAATAGTTTCCATCAACCACCCCCAATTCACAAGAAACAAGGACATTTTCAAAAGTCTAAACCTCAGGGGATCTCATTTCCACCTAGAAATAGGCAAGAGAAGAGGGACGAGGTGAATTTGAGCTGGATGATCACGACAAGAGTTTGTCTTTCTCCTGTGAATTGAAAAATACCCCAGTCCCTAGCCACTTTGTACCTCTAAAGATACCTAAGTACGAAAGGAAATGTGATCCAGCAAAGCACCTCAATAATTATAACCCCCAGTTGTCTTTGCGTAGAGCCTCGCCGGCGCTAAAGTACAGAGCCTTTCACCTCACGCTGGCAGGAGCTGTAGAGGTTTGGTACAGTCGCATCCCAGTCGGGAGCATTAGAAGTTGACCGAACCTCAAGAAGACCTTTCTAAACTAATACATATCTAGCAAAGAATGAGAGGCCCCTATTTGGCCCGTTTCACCTATGAAATGACCTATTGCGAACAAGTTACAAATAGGGACCCTAAGGAGAGGTCTCAACATGAACACCATATTATGGAGAGACGTACGAAACATAAATCCCACTTCTTATGATGCTCTGGTGAAAATGATGAGACGTGAAATCATTAATGAAGAGTTGATAGATCACCGCAACAGAACCTCGCTGAGGCTCCCATTACCTCAAAGACAGCGAAGAGGCCATGTGTCCCACTTGGTGGATCAGCAATGGACCCAAGTAGGACACACAATAGCCCACACCTCAGGCAATCTTTGGCCACAACTACGCTAAATGTAGTACCTTCTTTGGCATAAGAAGAAATCAGACCCGAGCCTATAAGGGTACCTAACACATCCAGAGGAAGTGGTAGAGAAACCCCGGGACAAGAAGTACTGTACATATCACCGGACCAACAGTCACAGCACAGAAAATTACCTATCCAGACCATACCATGAAGAGCCAACTGGCCCTAGCATTGAAGGCAGAAATACCCACCAAACATAGAGAAATGCGCCTCACCTTAGCTAGAGCACGAGAAAGATAGAAACAGAACGAGGGGACAGAGGCCCAGGAGAGAACCTCCAGCAAATGCGGATAATGGCCCCATCAGGGAGATTGACACCATCATAGGTGGCCCCCATATAGGAGGAAATTAAAAAGATGCATTGAGAAACTACATGAGGGAGGCAAATGACCCTCTCATTGCGAGCTACTTAATCAACAATTCTGGGCATGGATCTGGAAACACCCTGCTGATAACCTTTTTCCAGGCAGATATTTTAGGAGTCCATTTCCTACATTGCGATGCGCTGGTGGTACGGGCTGTCATAGCCAGAAATGGGCTCAGACGCATGTTGGTGGATAATGAAAGCTCGATTAATATCCTCTTCGGAACTACCTTTGACAAGTTGGTGGTGGATCATCAACTCGTCCCCATGACTGCTTCTTTATATAGCTTCACTAGTGATAGCATCATTTCTAGAGGAAGAATCACATTAGCAATGGAAATGGGAGAACCCCCATTCAAAGCCAACCGCTTCATGGAGTTCTTGTTGTGGACCATCGATCAGCCTACCACAGGGTACTGGGTCAACCTGCCCTAAAGAGCTTGAGGCCGTAACGTCTATACACCACTTGTGCATGAAGTTTCCCACCAAGGAGGGAATCGCCATAGTACGAGGAGATCAGATGGGATCAAGGGAATGTTACCTTAGTTTCCTAAGAAAACCCGATCCCCGTAGTATAAACATGGTTTTGATAACACTGAAATGGTTGACGTACCTGAAGAAGGCTCCGTCCCTGAACAAGTGGAAGACATCAACATGGCAGACGCCTCTGAAGAAAGGGTCTTCGAAGTGGATTTAAACCCCAGAGTCACGGAGTTAAACTCATAAGAAACCCCCATTGAAGAACTCGAATATTTTTCCCTGAGCCCACACGACCCCGCAAAGTTGCTACAAACTGGAAAGGAGCTCGACTCGGGAGAAAAGATCAGGCTAAAGGACTTCAGGCTTAACAATCTGGATATCTTTGCATGGAAATACGAGGACATGATGGGTATCGAACACAAAGTCAGTTTCCACCAACTTAATCTAGACCCAAAGTTCACTCCTTACTGGCAGAAAATGAGGAACATGAACCTTAAGAAGTAAACTGCCCTGAAAGAAGTGGTGCAAAGGCTCATATCTAACGGGTTCATCAGGAAGGCAGTGTATCCAAAATGGATATCAAATCCCATCTTAGTAATGAAGTACAATGGCATATGGAGGCTCTGCATAGATTTCTCCAACTTCAACCAAGCAAGTCCGAAGGACAGCTTCCCAATCCTAAGGATTGACCAGTTAGTCGATTCCACTGCGAGCCATGAACTTTTCAGTTCCATGGATGCGTACTCGGGATACAATCAGATCCCCATGCACCCAGCTGACGAGGAGAACACATCGTCATTACTGATAGGGGCCTCTATTTCTATAAGGCCATGTCGTTTGGTTTGAAAAATGATGGTGCAACCTATCAGCGGCTGGTCAACAGAATGTTTTCCGACCTCATAGGCAAAACGATGTAGGTATATGTCGATGACTTGCTGATACAGAGTCACAAGTCTGTAGACCACATTGAACACTTAAGAACTGCATTAGAGTCCTGAGAGAATACTGGATGAAGCTGAACCTATTCAAATGCGTCTTTAGTGTCGCATCTGGTAAGTTCTTGGGCTACATGGTTAACTAGCGAGGAATTGAAGCTAATCTTGAAAAGATTAAGGCCCTGTTGAACATAAAATCTCAAGCAAACCCAAAGAAGTGCAATATTTGACAGGGCACCTCATGGCGCTGAACTGCTTCATTTCCAAGGCAAGAGATAAATGTCTTCTCTTCTTTGAAGTCTTAAAAGAAAGAAGAAGATTCCAGTGAATGGATGAGTGTGAAGAGGCTTTCAAAGGGCTAAACAAGCCTCCATTCTCTCAAAGCCTCATAAAGGAGAACACTCCAGTTATATCTGGTTGTGAGTGTCAATGTCGTGAGTTCGGTGTTCGTAAGGGAACAAAATGGTGTTCATTTACCTATCTACTATGTAAACAAGGCCCTTTTTCCAGCTGAAATACGCTATTCTGACATGGAAAACATGGCCTTATCCCTTATGATTACCTCAAGGAAGCTGAGGCCCTACTTCCAGGCCCATAGCATACGCGTGCTAACAAGCCACCCTCTGAAACAGGTGCTATAGAAGCCAGACGCATCGGGAAGAATGATGAAATGGACAATGGAGTTAAGAGAATTTTGACATCTTGTACCAGCCAAGAATATCGATGAAAGGATAGGCAGTGACTGATTTCATAGTAGAATTCATGGAAGTAACAAGCATCAATGTAGCAATGGAACCAGGAAACCCCCCTGGATGGAGATTGTTCATTGATGGATCGCTGGAGGAATAGGGTCGGGGGCTGGAGTCTATTAGAGAGCCCGAAGGGACACAAGCTCAGTTGCGTCGTAAGGTTCGACTTCAAAACTTCCAACAACGTAGCTGAATATGAGATGTTTCTAACGGGCCTTAGGCTGGCCAAGGAGATGCATGTCAAAAATTTAACAACTCGAAGTGATTCCTAGCTGGTCGTGAGCCAGGTCAGTAGTAGCTTCGCAGCTAAAGGTAAGGGTATGACAGCATACCTGAAGAAGGTCACGAACCTGATCCCATGTTTTGAGAAGTTTGAGTTGACCAAGATAAGGGTATGACAGCATACTTGTCGAAATTGGCTAGCAGCAAAGATTCGAAGCTACTTAAAACCATACCAGTTGAATACCTCCTAGGCCTTCCACAACAAAGCCAGAGGAGGTGATGTGGGTTGAAGAAACTCCATAATGGATGTTGTCCATTATAGGGTACCTCAAGGACCACATACTGCCAGAAAACAAGGAGGAGGCTCACAAAGTCAGATAAACCTCCCATTATGTACTACAAGACGAGGTACTTTACAAATGAGGCTTCTCGTCCCCTCTCCTGCATTGCATCTGGGGGGTGAGGCTGAATATGTCTTGCAAGAAATTCATGAAAGAATCTACGGTAACCACACTGGGCCGGGCACTGGCACACAAGGTTCTGATGCAAGGATATTACTGGCCAACTTTAAAAAAGGATGCCATACAAAGCATGAAAAAATACGAAAAATGTCAGCGCTTCTCTTCCATTCAGAGGTAACCATCCCAAGAGCTTACCGTGGTTTCTAGTCTTTGGCCATTCGCCAAATGGAGGGTCAACCTGATAGGGCCTATGCCAAAAGGAAAAGGGAATGCAAACTACACGATTGTCGCAATTGATTACTTTACTAAGTGGGTCGAAGCATAACCATTAGCTAAAATAATCAAAGCAAACACTTCTAAGTTCATATGGAAGAATATCATATACAGGTTCGGGATTCTCCACTCAATCGTCACAGATAATGGGCGACAGTTCGACAACAGGAAACTCAGGGACCTATGCGACGAACTAGGCATCAGGAAACATTTCTCTTCACCCCATCACCCCCAGGCCAATGGTCAAGTCGAGGCAGTCAACAAGACTATAAAGCACTTTTTAAAAAAGAAACTCGATATGTCAAAAGACACGTGGATAGATAGGCTCCCTCAGGTGTTATGGGCAATCCAACAACTAGTCGAACGACGATAGGAAAGACCCATTTTTCCTGGTGCATGGAGCTGAAGCTATGAGCCCAGTCAAAGTGGGTATTCCTTCACCTAACTACTTGCAATTCAGCGAGGTATGTAACGATGAGATAAGGAGATGCGAGCTCGACTTCCTTGAAGAAAGGAGGGATGACTCCCAAGCAAGGCTAGCCTCCTATCGAAGGAAAATGAAAAGATTCTACAACGCAAGGGTGAAGAAAAAATCATTCAGAAATGGGGACTTGGTATTCAGAAGAGTTTTCCTCTCCTCCAAGGGGACTACCGTTGGAATGTTGCGACCAAACTGGGAAGGCCCGTACCGCATATCAAACGAAGTCAGACCAGAGACCTACCTAATTGAGAAACTAGATGGGAAAGTGCAGTCCAATCCCTGAAATTTTGAGAACCTAAGAATGTATTACCAGTCAGTTCTGGCCATTATCCATGTATTTCTTGCAATTAATGAATATATCTTTTTATGACAAGCTCATACTATGGCTGATCAATGAAACGTAATTATGGCGAGCCCATTTATTGTCTAGATGATTGAGGAAGTGCAATTGTGGCGATAAACTTATTTCTTAAAAATGACAAGCTCATACTATGGCTGATCAATGAAACACAATTATTGTGAGCCCATTTATTGTCCAGTTGATTGAGGAAGGAAAATTGTGGCGAGCCTATTTATTGTTTACCTATTTGTTAAAAATGACAAGCTCATACTATGGCTGATCAATGAAGCACAATTATGGCGAGCCCATTTATTATCTAGTTAATTGAGGAAGTACAACTATGGCTAGCCTATTTATTTTCTAGTTGATTGAGGAAGTGCAATTGTGGCGAACCTATTTATTTTTAACTTATTTGTTAAAAATGATAAAAAAGAGAGGGAAATAGTTACAAGTAGTGCAAATTCAAAACTAAAAATGGCCTATCCTAAGAAGCGGCAGCGTCATCTTGCTGAGGCTCTTTTGAGGTTTCGACCTCCTCCACCAAATCCTCAACCTCATTGGCAGGAGTGGACGGCTCAGCAAAAATGAATTCTCCTTTAAGGCGGCCAAGTCCAATTGAGGATGTAGATCGACAAGCCTAACAAACACTTCGTTATAAGCCACCCCCGCCAATATATGTCGAGCTCATCTTATTTTGCTATTTCATGGAAGTGGGCAACATACTCATTCACCGCTGCCACCCCTATCCCACTCAGCTGCTGCTTCATCTCAGTAATCTCAGCAATCAGCTCGTCATTTTTGGTCCTTAATTCCCCCATTCACCCTGTTGGCTATTTCCAAAGCCGACGAAGCTATTTTCTGTAGATTTTCAGAATTTTACACCCACTTCGTAAGGGCATTGACCTCCGCCCTGCAAAGGTGGACCTCATTCTTCAGCTCATCGTTCTCCTTGGAAAGTGCCTCAGCCCTCGACTCGGCCTCGCCCTGCTTGATTTTGGAGACCTCGTTGCACAAGAACGACCCTATTGTAAGCGCAGATGACCCACTTCCCAAAGAACTAAGTCGAACCGATCCCATCCGAGCAGAGGCCCCATACAAAGAGCCCACCGTGATGAGGAGATAGCAAGATCTGCAACAGATTTCATAATGATGATTGACAAGACAACTCACTGCCATAGCTGCCGCCGCATGCCTACATGGTCAAATTTCTGGCACATACTAGGCTTTATGGATGCAAATGTGGTCTTAGCATTTAATGTTGAAATTGATTGATGACACGACAAGAAAAGAAAGTCATTCGGATGAAGCCACGTGCAGTATCATCCAAAGTGCTCCATTCACTGCACCTAAGTATAAAAACTCACACTTGATACCTTTGAAGGGGATGCAATTGGAGATTCTCTAGGACATATGCTCACTACTCATATTGACATTTTCCTCTCTATAAACTGTTTCCTCTCCATAAGCCGATCCACTCTAATTAAAAGATCGATGCACGAAGCCCATTCATATCCCGAATCATTGATCTAGACATCCTAATTGTTTAATCAACAGTTTGCCTAGCCGTATTGTAATTTGTCTTACGTGGAGGTGAAAAGTTTCAAGATCTGCTGGCCACAACTTTGATACAATTTTTGAGGTTAACAGAAATATCAATCATAATGTTTAAAATTCTAGATGATGGTCTTGCCTAAAAGGATTGTCATGGATGGGAAGTGTAGTATGGAGATACAATATAAAATTTTAGTATGTAATTACCTTGGCACATCCAAAGTCAACTTAGAGACAAAGAATAGTGGCCACAAAGGATATGAGTTCTGGTATATAATCCACGTGAACAACCCCTCCTAATCTTTTTTTGATTCCCAAAAGAAAGAAGAGGTGGACAAGCACCACATGTACTCCTGAACTCACCTTCCCATTTTCTAGGTACTCATTGGTGGTTGGTAAGTGCCGTGAAGCAAACCATTTAGCTTCCACTAGGAAAGCGTCGCACAGACTTGCCCAAAGGGATGGCAATGGGGCGGGGCGGGGTCAGGGGTACCTCTCCCGTTCCCCGTTTAAGGCGGGGCGGGGAGCGGGGCAGGGTCCTTGCCCCGTTTACTACCCAGTTGATTTTTATTTTATTTTTTTTGATAATTTATTTTTATTGCCCTCATTCATTAGACTTAGACAAATAATTNCAATGGAACGGGGCGAGGTCGGGCAAGGCCCTTGCCTCGTTTACTACCCCGTTTAATTTTTTTATAAAAGTTTTTGATAATTTATTTTATTGCCCTCATTCATTAGACTTAGACAAATAATTTTAGTTGCCATTTTTTATTAGAACTAATGAAATTTTCAATTTAAAGTATTGAATTATTAAAAAAATTAAAAAAAATAAAATAAAATAAAACGGAGCGGGGCGGGGGGCCCTTTACCCGTCCCGCCCCCGCCCGAACCCGCCCCATGGCAAAATTCTCCACCCCGTCCCCGCCCCGAATACCCGATTAAGCGGGTTATCCCCGAGGCCCCGCGGGTATCGGGTTTTTTTGCCATCCCTACTTGGCCACTACAATAAATGAAGGATATGCCATTAATGTGAGATATATTAGGCTCTTGTTTGGTTTAGCTAAAAATGTTAGATTTTAATCACATTCTAAATCAAGAATTAATTTTAACCAAACAGTTTTTTGGCATAAATTTTTTATTGACTTTTTGACAACACGTTTTATCAATTTTTATCAAAATGTACTAAAAATCATATTTTTATCTATACCAAATAGGAGCCACGTATTGGTATGGATGGAAAAGACTATCCATCTTATCGTTGATTTTAGGGAATCGATGGGATTATATCTGTGTTTTTTTTTAAATCTTGTAGCCTATATCATTTGTCATGTCAGGAGGAGCCTTGTAGCACATCTTCCAGGATTTTGGTAACATGTGAAGGACCTCATAGTCCCACCTGTACACAATTTAAATATTCAAATCATCAAAAGATAGTCAAGTTAAAATCCTCAGTTAAACATATTGCATGTCCACTCTTGTTCTCCCTACTAAAACTAGATAAGAAAATAACACGGGCAAAGAAGACAAGGATAGCTCAGCATGTTTTATACATTTGTACAGCTCAAGTAAAGGCAGTAAGTTCTTCTGGCATCCCATAAAGATCAAAAATGTCATCTATTATGTAAATAAACGTGATGGATTTGTTGAGCTCAAGCCTTTGCTTCGACATGCTTGAATCATTTAGGGAGGCCATGGACCATGTATACCATTTTAACGGTTGGTTCCTAGCCTGCTTAAATTCCTGAGCCAAGCCAAGGTCTTTCCACCACCTAAAATTACAAAAGATTCCCTTTTCAGTTTTCCTCAAAATAGTCAAGAAAATTTGAAACGTGTTATGTCTTTTTACATGGAAATTTGGATCAGTTCTTGTTGGTTAATAGTCTGTGCCATGGAAATAAACGTGATGGATTTGGTGACCTCAAGCCTTTTCCTCGAATGGGACGATGATTACCCGCCTAATGGGGGCGGGGAGGGGACGGGAGTCATTGCCCCGAAAGGGTACAAGGCGGATATGAGAAATATAGTCATCGCGCCCACTACCCACCAAGTTCAAATTTAATTTCAAATTTAAATCTTTTATAAAAGAAATAATAGATTTATCATCATTTTAAAAAAGGATATAAATTGTTTTTAAAAAAGTTGAAAAAAAAGTAATAATATTTACTAATTAAAGATATAAAAAAATAAATTAGCTGATAAATTGGGCAAGGGACCTGCCCCGCCTCGCCCCAATCATGCCACGAACCCGCACCATCTCGCTTTAACCGGGTATGATGGTGAAGTAAGATGATAAAATACCCGACGAGACAGGGGTTGGAATGGTCGACCATCCATACCCACAAGTTGCAATCCCTAAACAATGACCCGATAAAAAATATCAAAATGTAAAGATAAATGAACAAACTTACAAATAAATATAACTAAACTAATTCATAAATCAAAAGATAAGACTAACCACATAGAAACTCAAAATCATATTCATAACACATTACAACAAGAATTTAGCTTAACAATAACCCCCAAAATAATGACATATTTGGAAAGAAATCCCTTGTAAAACTTCAAAACTAAGTAAAATTGTCAAACTCATACAAACAACACTAAGCTAGAGTGTACTAAAATTTCTACATTCTTGCTTCCATGTGCAATCTAAATTTAATCCACTAAACAAGAGTGCACTACAAGTTTTTTTACCTATTTTCTCTTTTTCTTTAGGAAAGCACGTATGCTATTAAATATGAAGTAATCCTAGTTACAAATTTAAATAAACAAATCTAGTTCAAAGAATAGGAACCCCAAATAAAAAAAAGGGAAAAAAATAAAGGAATAAATCTAGATTTTCCATAAACCAAAAATTCAAATAAATTAAAAAATTCTACCCAACATTACATGGGAAATGGTTGATAATTTTAGGAACTTAAATATTGTTACTTATTAAATCGAAACCCTACCTATTAATTTTTTTTTCCCTTAACATCAAATTACAACCAACCATAACACAAATAAAGCAAAAATTATTCAAAACATTTAAGTCTAAAAGAATGAAATATTTACCTCGATTTAAAGTTGGAGCCAAATACGAACCTTCAACTTAAGATGTACTTCGACTGGGTGTGGATGATAATTGTGAGATGTAGAAGTGGTTACTATGGGATGGAAAGTCTTCAAATTCTTCATCATTTTGTATGAAATGTGTTTAGAAAGTGGGTTTGCAATGTGAAATAGGTTTAGCAAAATGGGGTATACGTACGAAGTTGGAAAATGGGTTTAGAAAGTTGGAGTGGGTAGAGGTGGGGAGGGTGGGGGTGAGGTGATATTTTTTCATTTTTTGTACTATTTTTTCATCTAGTCAAATCAGCTTTAATTAAGGACATACAAGGTATTTAAATTTTTTAAAGGGGCAAAAAAGTCCAAAAATGACATTCTTGTCAAGATTATTAAAATTTGACATTTTTAAAATGTCAATCCAAAAAGTAACATGGAAGGTAATTTTGTCTTATTTATATTATTAACTTCAAATGTTAATCTTTTTTGTTTTATTACATTATATAATATTCTTAATAGGAAATTAATTAAGACAATCTTTTGGATATAAATAAGGATAATAAATTTCCTTTTGCTTACCGAAAAATAAAAATTAAAAAATTCTTCCCAAATATATCGTATGTCTCTTAGATTAATTTCAATGACATAAAATTGGGTCCCACAGACGAATGTTCATTTATGTCACTTTTATTGATACTCATAAAATGTCAATTTTATTTTTAATTAAATTATCAATCACTTTCAAAGTTATAAATGTTGTTTAACAATCATATTTACACTTCATGATTCATTACGTTAGATCTATATCTCAAACACGATTATTTAATAAAATTGACAGTTCATCGTATAGCTATACAAGAGCAAAAAATACATGATCATAGAAATTTTGAGACGAGTGCGTAAACTTAATCACTTAAAATGTGTTCCAACCAATGCACGAGTAAGCTCAAAGCATCAACAAGAGAACATCATAGGAAAACTACGAGTAAATCGGTCCCTTGCTCAGCTCTGTGGCTTACGAACGAAAAAGTTAGCAGCGGAGGCCAATTAAAAGATGGTTGAGGACTTCAAGGTGTTAAATGAATAACACATTGCTCTGTGTGCAAAAATGAAAAGCCTGGAAGATAAGGAAAACAGGTAATATGTAGTCCCTAACCCCTTTAATCAAATCTATAGAACCTAAAAATGAAAAAATAAGAATAAAGATGAAGTAATCGTGATCCGATAGTAATAGCGGGAGAATATTCTAGTGCATGCTCCTACACAATGAAGGCACATGAATGTTCTATATGAGAAAGCATTTGACATCCCTTATATCCTTGAGTCAGATCGTCACCACCTCACCAGAGGAGGTCCAGTCCTTCATGGACAACCCATTCTTCTAGTGAAGATAGAAGAGAAGTCCTGCGCATGTCAAGGGTATATGAGTTTCAACATCATTAAGGGAAAATTCACATACGACGAAATCCTTGGATAGCCTACCATGAAGTTGGCAAACATGAATCGTTTTCCTCCATGAATTGTATGTGAGGTGTTCCACAAATAAAGGTGAAATGTCCCTAAAGTACAAGTACAACCAAGGACTCGTGAGTTGGAATCACGAAAGTAATGAAAAATGAGTCATAAGAGCTCCTAAGAATATCATTGCCATAGTTGAAATGAGTAATCCCAAAGATAAAATAGAAATCGAGGACTCAATTGACACTCACATAACAGATTGCGTGTTAGAGGTGACTGTAATCGAAGACTTAAAAAGCTTTTTCGTTAACTGAGAAGATGCAAGAAAAACTCTAAAAAGTAGTAAGGAGTTAAGCAAAACTATAAAAGGTTTGCTGAAAAACTTTTTGTCCATTAACCTAGATGTGTTCCTTTGGAAACATGCTGACATGGTGGGAATAGATTACAAAGTTGCCAATCATGCCCAAAAAATCGATCATAAGATCAAGCATAAGATGCAAAGGTGCCGACCAATAAGTGCTGAGAAGTATAAGGCATTAAAAAGTGATGTAGATAAACTATTAGAAAATGACTTTATTTGAGAGTCTTCACACCCGTTTTGGGTATATAATCCAATTCTAGTAGCAACTAACAACAAAAATGGAGAGCATACCAAGATTTCACAAACTTAGATAAAGTTTGTCCTAAAGACAGCTTCCCGCTCCCCCAAAATTAATCAACTAGTAGATGCAACTACGGAACACGAGGTGTTGAGTTTTATGGATGCATATTCGCGATATAATCAGATCTCCATGTATGGACAAGATGAGTAACATACCACATTCGTAATAGATAGGGGTATAAAGCAATGCTTTTTGGGCTAAAAAAATATTGAGGCCACGTACCAAGGGCTAGTAAACTAAATATTAGGAAAAAAGATTGAAATATACATTCATTATGTGCTTGTGAAGTACTTTCAGGTTGAGAACCACTTAAAACATTTAGAAAAAGCTTTCAACGTATTGCGAAAATACAAAATGAAATCCAATCTTCTAGAATGTGTTTTGGAGCTAAATTCAAAAAATTTCTCACATATATGGTCAATTATCAAGATATCAAAACAAGCTGTGACAAAATTAAGGCCCTCATAAACATTTGATCCCCGTCTAACCAAAAGAAGTACAAAGCCTAACAAGAAGGGTCGCCACCTTAAGTAGGTTTTATCTCGAGCAACAGATAAATGTTTTCCTCACTTCCAAGTGTTAAAAGGACGAAGAAAGTTCGAAAGGAAAGCGAATTCGAGCACACATTCCAGGCTCCAAAAGATCATCTAGGAAGAGCACCCCTATTAACTAAGCCTGGAAATGGGGAAAAGCTACTACTATATTTAACAGTTTCAAAGGTAGCAATTAGTTATACTCATAAAAAAAGAAGGACAACAACAATTACCAATCTATTATATAAATAAAACACTGCAAGGAGCAAAGATAAGATATCTCGATATGGAGAAGTTGACCCTTGCCTTAGTACAATATCGCAAAAGTTAAAACCCTGCTTCCAAAACCATGGTATTAAAGTACTAACTAATTTTGTACTCAAGAAAGTACTGTAAAAGCTTGATGCCTCAAGGAGGTTAATAAAATGGGCAGTAGAGTTGGGAAAATTCAGAATAAGCTCTAAAGGATGATCTTCAATTAAAGACAAGCATTGAAACATTTTATTGCTATAAAGGATGATCTTCAATTAAAGACAAGCACTGACATATTTTATTGCGAAATTGTCTGATGTTTCCCTTTCTTGATGAAGATTCTAAATAGAGAACGCGAAAACTATTTGAGGATGGATCTCAGAAGATACGATTCTAGAACAAATATATTTTTTTACAATCCTAGAAAGGCACAAATTGAATTGTACATTAACGTTTGCATTCAAAGCAACCAATAATGTAGCAAAATATGAAGCATTATCGGTGACCATACAACTAGCTCAAAATATAGAAGTGAAAAGAGACTAGCAGTGGGAAGTAAATCAAGTGAATGGGAGGTTTATAGGCAAGAATAAAATGATGATAGATTATCTCACACAAGCCATAAGATCAACTGAGTACATCAATAAGTTTAAACTCACTCGAATCCTTATAGAAGAAAATAATACACGGAAGCTTTGTTAAAATGGAAAGTTTGAAAGATGAGAAACTATTTAAAATAGAAGATAATCATGATCCCTTTGCCCAAAGCAGCTTCTAAAAGTTGGCCAAGCATTTGTCAGGAAGAAAATGCATGAGAGTTTATCACAATATCTGGAACTATGCATTGCATAGTGAAACCTCGCAGATGCATATAAGTAGAAAATTCGAAAGCATGACAAATTTGTAATCATTCACTGCAAGCACTAAAATCAGAATCACAGATATGCGATCGTAGCATGGCACGAGAAAAATTAGGATAAGTTCAAGATCTTGTCTGGTTACATAAATATTGGGATAAGAACTAAATGAGGTTCATCAAGAAAATATAATGGAATTAATAAAAATGAAGAACCAGTAACAACACTTAGAAAAGGATTCTGGGAAAGATAAGAGGTTTCTCCGCAGAATCGACAATGAAGAAAATATCAAGATACCTTTTTGTAGTAAGAAAGAATATAGGCAAGTGATAGCATATCACATATATATAGTGTCAAGAAAAGCTTATCCCAGCCATTGAATCTCAACAGACTTGTATTTGAAACGGCGAGAAATCGCAGCCATGAATTAAAAGCTTTCCATCTAACCAAGCATTGATTACCAGTAAATAAAATAGGGAAAACATTATAATCAGACAAAGTTCACTAGGTATCCATTGATAGCCAATAATCTCGGGCAATGTTGTTGAATAGTTTAAATTAAATTTCAATGAAATAATGATCAACACATTAATTTGTTAGATCGACCTGAAAACAACGTGGACTATTAGAAGCAACCAAAATAATTAAGTTGCTCATGGCCCAAAGTTACTTATTAGAGGGCTCTTACAAGTCTTGGACCATATACCCTATATCTAGGCCTAACTTGGTTTCTAACTTATCTCTATATATGGCACGTTTTGAGCTATTGTATCCATGTGTGTATTTGCAAGAAAACAGTGGTTGTCGACTTTTATTATACTCTCTCTTTGAGCTTGGGTTTAACCTTTTTTCCTCTATTGTTTCTCTTCCCGTCTGGTTGCAAAAAACCAACAAATTCTTGTCCTTTGTGGGTGAAAGAAAATAGCAATCGAAGTAAATCGTGAGTTGTGGGTTGAGCCTTTTTAATTGATTAGTGTTTGATATTGATAGCGTGAAACTAAGCCCATAATACATCGACTCGAAGATCTTGGAGAGTACTTCCGTGACACATAGCACACCTTGACATCAATCTTTTTGCTCCCCTTTACTAGCAGGTGTTACTATTCCTCAATCAATCATCAAATCGCGTTATACTTGCAATCAATCCTACTACACGTATAAGAAGCTTTGTTATATACCGTCTTGTTAAGCCAATAGTCCATTTTGAGGTGACCTATTTTCTACAATTGTAACGTTTAGCATTCTTCTTACTTCATGACTTCAATTTGACTTGACCTGACTATGACTCCCACTAGGTCCATGTTCCGTTTATCTCTCACTTGTTAAGAAACTATCTTGTCTACCCTATTTGATTTTACATCTTTAATCTTCTTTAATAAAACTCAATGTTGTCACAAACATGACTCCTTATGATATTGCTGTTAAAATTTATAATGAGTTGATCATTTGAATCATGATGGCTTCAAATTAGGATCTCAACACATTCTGCATCCTCAATAATGACTCTCTAAGTTGTATGTTAAGTAAATAAGGTATTAATGGCGTTTATGTAATTATTCGTTGTTGCAATTTTTGTAATACAAAGATATTAGAGTCTCATTTTTAAGAAATCTTAATGACTCAACCTTACTTGATTTTTTGAGTATCATATAGTCATTTGCCACTTTCTTCTCCACAATAACCGGAAAAACCTAATCACTAATGGAAGACATACGTTGTCAATAGCATTGTGATACACGAACTTTCACTAGGATCATTTTTTGTCATTTAATTTGAATATTAAATGTACAAGTGTATAGTATTGTGACAATCCAAGGGCTCTAATTATAGTGTTAGAAAATTGATTGCGACATAGTGATAGTATAAAAAAATGAAAATACAAGTATATAAGGAATGTAAGGATTTTATGTGAAAATACAAGTATATAATGGTTCAATTATTGTAGAAGGATTACGAAAAAAAATTTCAATACAAGGAGATAACCCCCAATTTAATTTGGAGTAAAAACTCACAAGTATAGAATGATTTCAATATTGTAGAAGAATTATAATATATTTTTTTAAAATACAAGGAGGTAACAACAAACATTCAGGAGTCTCTATAATTTTTCTATGTGTCTCGATTATCAATATCTCTCAAAGGCTTAAAACTTTCTTATATTGTGATGCTCACTTCTTGCACACCTACTGCTTCAGAATTTGCTTCATTTTGTAGGCAAAAGCTAGCTCTATACACCACTATTGAGAACTATATGTCTTTGGTAAGTTCATCAACAACTTTAATTTTTCAACAAAAGCAACTGATTTGTGGCTGTTGTAAAATTCTTCTATCTAAATTAACGGCGGCAGGCTTAAAATGTTTCAGTGATTAGCATTAGATGATGGAATATTGATTTTTATTCCTTTCATAGCGGTGTTGCGGCTTTCATAAGATTATGAATCACTGGGCAAATTTCTTGTTTTAACTATACATTTGGAATTTAGATCACTGAGATCACTAAACTTCGCTCACAAGTACGTGAATATATCCTTGTAATTATTCTTTCTAATTGTTTTGTCATATGAAGTTTAACATAAACTATCCGTTTGTGGACTAATGAACAAAATGCCAATTAGAATCACTCGTTTCTATCTTTTTCTATTTTTTATTTCA
>CAIGRP010070540.1:0-14062 GCA_903798385.1 Fraxinus cuspidata
ATCCGATAGTGACCAACACTATTATTCTATAAGTAACTTATCCTCTACTTCATTACGAATAAAGGTAAGTAATACAAATTCTATTATATTTCAATTGTGAAATAAGATACTCAACAATTAGCTAAGTCAACATGTACAAGTCCACTAAGATGTTCCAAACTATGATCGACCAATTTTTGAAGAAATCGAGATCCTGCGATCTAAAACGACATTCGATCGTTTTAAATGTATGATTGACGTTTTTACTCATTTAATGTTCATTTCTATTTATTCACATTTGTTATTGATGGAAGAAAGTTAATTGTTGAATTTAATCTTGAAATTATGATGATTTTTGATAAATTCTGATAGCTATTTTGATCAGATTTTTGGTAACTATAACAGTAGCACCGTTGTTCAAACCAAAATGGCATATGGTCATTTTAAACATGTCTGACGTTTTTACTCATTTAGTGTTTGTTCGGTCCATTCACATCTATAACCACATGAAAGCTTAGGGATGAAAGTTTTACTATATTTTAACGTTGCAGTCGACACATTTGTTCAAACTATAATGAGTCACTCCATAATCTGATAGGAAACTACACTGTACTTGGCAATAAAGAAAAACATAAGTAGCAAGTGTGGTATCGAAAACATAGAACGTGTAGTTGTTCAATGTATACGAGTCATGCATGATGTTTTAAAGCACATTTTACTAATTTTGGAGTGAATTGATACCCTGTAACCCAAAACGGAACTGGTCGTTTTAAACGTATGGATGACATTTGTACTCATTTAGTGTTCGTTTCGGTTCATTCATGCTCGTAACCACATGAAAGTTTAGGGATGAGAGTTTTAACTATATTTCGACGTTGCGGTCGACACATTTGTTCAAACTATAGCGAGCCATTCTTTAGTAGTAAACTACCCTACATTTGACAATAAAGAAAAACCAAGTAGCAAGTATGGTATCCAAAACATAGCACGTATAGTTATCCAATGTGTACGAGTGATATATGATGTTTCAAATACTGTTTTACTATTTTCGGAGTGAAATAGATACCTAGTGACCCCAAACGACATCTGATCATTTTAAACAGGGGGTTGCCGTTTAGGTTTTAGGGTATAGGGTTTAGATTTTAGAGTATAGAGCATAAGAGAAAAACATGTAATTATTCAACATACCTTTTCAAACGACTAAGTACCATTTTAACAAATTTTGTATTCGTTTCACTTTATGTTCTCTTGTATGTACATGAAAATTAATGAAAAACATGTTTTAACTTGGAGTGAAACTTAGAGTTCGTAGCTGTAAGGCGTGCTATCGTTATAAACGATGTGACGACGTTTTAATTAATTTTGTGTTTGTTTCACTTTATATTCTCTCATAGCTACGTGAAAATGAAAGTAGAAAATTTTTCACTGTATTTAGAGTAAAATCAATAAACAACATTAAACTTCCAAGATCGATAAAAAAAAAAAAAGAAAGAAAAAAAAGTTCACCCGATAGTGATCATCAACATTGTTCCATAAGTAAACTATAATAATTTTCACTAAGAATGAAGGTAAGTATCATAAAATCCATTATATTTCAATTATAGACAAGATACTAAAAAAAATAGTTTATTTAACTTATATAAGTATTTTAAGATGTTCAAAAAGATAATCGTGTAGTTTTAAAGTGAAATCGAGACATTGACCCAAAAATGACACATTGACATTTTAAATAGCTAGTTGCCATTTCAATTTAGTTTTGTGTTCATTTCAGTTTATATTCACTTATATAACGAATTTAAGTTTTTGCCATATTTGAATAACATGTTAGATACAAAGTTCATCCAATAGTGATCAACACTATTGTTCTGTACGTAACTTACACTCTATTTTACTACGAAGAAAGTTAAAGTAATACAAATTCCATTATATTACAATTGTGAGATAAGATACTCAACAATTAGCTAATTTAACATGTACAAGTCCACTGAGATGTTTTAAACTACAATCGACTATTTTTCGAGTGAAATCAATACCATATGATCCAAAACGGCATATGATCGTTTTAAACGTATGGTTGCGTTTTTACTCATTTAGTGTCCGTTTCAGTTCATTCATACTCGTAACCACATGAAAATTTAGGTATGAAAGTTTTAACTATATTTCAACGTATTGGTCAACGTGTACAAGTCTTATATGATGTTCGAAATACTATTTCACTAATTTTGGAGTGAATTTGAAACTCCTTGATCTAAGACAATATGTTGTCATTTTTTACGTAAGCGTGCCATTTAGGGAACTGAACTAACTAAGAAATGGAATTGAATTCCTATGTTTAGTAAAAAGATGAGAAGGATACAGTGCATCATTTCATCCTTAATTTATTTGCAGTAACAGGAATCATGCTGTAAAAATGAAACCTTGTGATGAGCTTCCACTCTCTTTTTCTCTCTTTTTTATTTAATTGTACTAATATTAAGTGATTGAATATGGTTACGCATTTTCAAAATTGAAGGGGGGGGGNGAATTGTACTAATATTAAGTGATTGAATATGGTTACACATTGTCGAAATTGAGGGGGAGGAAGATATTGATTAAAAAATCTTCTTTGATGTGGAATAGAATAGGACCTTGACTTCCAAGTAGTGGACAAAGACGACATGTGATCCCTGCATAATTTGAAAACTCGGTAAGAAATGAAATTCCAATTTTCATTAGAAGGGAACAAGGAACTCAGATGTTAAGAACTCCTAAATTAATTTATGATGGAAATTACCTCGTGGAACAAACCTATAAATATGTCAACAAAAGAAACCAAAACAGAAAATGGACAATTGGGATGGAGAAAAGGTTGAGAATTTATGGAACATTTTTGAAAAATAAATATGGTATACACCAGAGGGAATTCAACATAAAGGGTGCAATAGTTCCAGCAACTAGACCTCCAAAATCACTAAGCACTTAAGCCCCATCAGTCATCACCAATTGAACAACTGATGCACCAAATGATACCAATTTCTTGGCAGACACTGTTTACCTCTGAAAACTTCCACATAAATTCAACTGAAACACTTCTTAGCACATGATTTCTTTCTCTCTCAGTTGTTAGTAAGCATACACTGGATAACTTACTTTTATGCTGAACTTTTTCTTAACCTGCATACGTTCCGACTGACACGATGAAAGCAATGGCCAAATATAGAAATAAGATAAAGAGGTAGGACGAAGGCGGCCGTCGAGTGGTAAAGAAGGCGAAGGCAACCGATTTTGAATAGTAGAAGGATTTGGAGATGACAAAATCACAAAGAGAAAATAAGAAGGGTTTGGGGGATCACAAGAAAACAAATATTAGATTTAAGATTTTGGGAATTCAATTGATTTGAGAAAAATGGGAAATTACGTTTTCTATTGATGTTGAGTAAGGGTATATTAGATAGTTTATAAATTATGATTTACAATATTTATTTTAAAAATATTATTCTGGTCAAAGGCTAAAATGCCAAAGTAAATATGCTATTTGACCCAATTACCACATACTACCACCAGAGGCAACCCCACCCTTGCCTCTCCCTCCTTACCTGAGCAACCGCCGTCGCCGCTAACCACAGCCATAGCCATTAATCTTTCACAGGCAAGTTTCTATATTACAACTGAGTATATAATGATGGCCTCTTTAACATTATCCAGTCGTATTTACTCTCTTTCTTTCTTCACGTAATTAATTTATTAGTTTATGCTCAAATAGCGAAATGTTTCGTAATCTTGCTTTTCAAATTCCCTTGAAGTTCCTTTTTTTTATTGATTTATAATTTTTTTTTTTTTTTGCAGAAATTATCAATTCTTGGAATAATGTTTCTCACAAGGGTGTTACTTGAGGAGTTCTTCGGAGCTGACAAAAGTCCGGGATGACAAGCCTGTTGTTTATGGTGAATTTCATTTCCCTTCAATTTCAATATAGGGGTTAGTTCTAAATCTGGCTGGGGTTAAATGTTGTTTGATTTTTCTTTTTCCATTGCTTCCCAAAATTTGTAGGACAAGGATTTTCATAGGTGTTCTGTTTTCATGTTGAATTAATTAAAAGGAATAAATTTTTAGATTTATTGGCATAGAATTTTCTTAAACACTTGCAGATTTATTGGGACAATGATGTGAAGTCGGGTGTGCGTATCCAAGAAAGATTGAAAATTGCATGTTGAATTTCATTAACTAGGCATTGATGCCAGGGCTCTAAATTTGTACTACAACGTTCAGGAAATGCTTGAACTGATAGAATTTGGAGGCGCTTGACATCACAGAAAGCGGAAAGCAGACTTGGTTAATACTTACAGATCAAATCAGGCTTACTTGATATTAAAAATTAAAATTTATTTTCAAGTTATTTTCATGGTCTATCAATTGAAGTGGAGTCATTTTTTACACAATTAGATCAGGAGTACGGTAGCGGTCCCGATCAAAGACGGATAAAATACAAAGGTTAATTATCTTAGGGTGAGAAATGTACCAGTTTTGATAAATAATTCTGGATGCTTTCTTTATTCACGATCAAGGCTTTAAATAACCCAAGCTTTAACAACTTATGCTGAATTTCAGCCATAGGAAAATGCAACAGAAGGAAATAAAAAACAGAAATGGGAACAATCTCCTAAACTACTCCAACGGTTAGTTGACTCAGCACTTTAATTGTGTAACGTTGGAGGCTTTATTCCTTGTGTAATCCATGCAGCCATTAGCCCATTTATTTAGAATTTGGTTGTGGCTGCCTCCCCGACCTGCGTGGTTTATCAGAGTACAACTCTGGAAGGAGAAGGCTGAACCATGCTTACAATTCTTATAATCTATCATCTGTTAAAACATTTATATGATACTTTGTTGTCTCCTATGCTTATTTTATAATCTTGGTCACTGCTAAGTTAGTATTGTCTGACGACTATTACTTGTATCATCTCAGATCAAGTTCAATAAAAGAAAGATTCATTTTCCAATTTGACATGATGTTGTTATATTAATTATAATAATATTTAAAAAGAAAAAAATTCTCAAGACCTCGTTTTATAATGACAATAGCTTACAGATGTTGAGTGTATACAGTTTCATGTTTTCAGTTATTGCTCTTCTAAACAAATTAAGTACTTGTAGGATTGAGATCTTATCCATATGCTTTTATGAGCTATAATTTCTTTTTGCTTCATGTTCCTTGTCATCCCTTATATTGAGCTTCTTCTTGAGTAATATGACTGTTAGTTTCTTGGCATGTGGAGAAAAACATGTGTCTCTACTATCTCGTCACTCTTGTTAAATGATGTATAGATTTTGAAATTAGGCTCCACGATATAGAATACAGGTTCAATGTTTTAATTGGATGAAAGAACAAACTAGTGTCAAGTCGTTTTGTTGCTTAACAAAGTTGGTTCTATGTTTCTTGGTCCAGAGTATATAAATTAACTGAGTACATGTTACCAGACAATTAAAAATTTATTTTGGGTGTTAAATGGCTGAAATTTACGACGTGCTCAAATTTTGGGGGATGCCACTGATATCCTAATTCAGTTATTGCTCTTGCATAGGTTGGTATTGGGTCCCACAGCTTGCCTGATTTGGAAACCCTTGAGTGAAATTCCGAACTGACCCCAACATTTTTTGTGAAAGGAGAAAGACAAAAGTTATATTTTATGGTTGTTATGGCAAATGCAGAATTAAAATAAGAAGGATCGTGAGGGTTTGAATTAATGACTTGCTATAAACCTGGTGAAATAGCTACTTGAAGCTGAGGCTTTATTTTTTATTTTATCTTGGGATATAAGGAATCTCTGCTGACCAAATACCTCAGCAGCCTATAATTTATGTCGTTTCTTAGTTACAAGAGTTCATGTTGCATATATTCTTCAGTACCTGTTTCTTTCTGATGAAATAGATTGCTTCTTTAGTTACAATTATATATGATTTGGAATGTAACCGTACTAGTGATATTATGCTCAACCAAGTCAGCCTAATTAATAAATATTTGTTGAGGATTTTTTTATCATCAGAAGAATGACCGCCGAAGGACCATATTATCAAGAAAGAATGTCTTAATTCTGAGAAATGCAAGTGGTTTGTCATCAGTGTTGTGTGGTTATAAACTTAAAATAAGTACTGTAGTGCAGTGCCTGGCAAAGGATTTACAAGCATCATTTATACGTATGCATGAGATATAATTACTGTCTTTCATGACATTCAAAACTCAACTGTGTAAGATGCTTTAACGTAACTTCAATATTCTGTATTTTATTGGTCTTCGTCTCGGAGAGCACCATTCTTTAATAAGTCGTTCTACTTTGTGCATCTTTTCCATAGCATATATCAATTATAGGGTATGTCCCTTGGTCATAATTGGAAAGGTCCACCTACTTTGTTTGTCTTATGTTAATTTATTACAAAAAATTTTAATGTTGCTATGTCCATTGAACAATTTTAGGATTGTTGTTAGGTTTAAGAATGTGAGAGAACAAGGTCAATTAACTTCCTCGTAATGATTTTGACTTGTATCAACCTTATCTTTATGATAGGGATTTTGAATTCTTTTGTCTCATATAATCGTCTTTATGGATCGTGTATTGGTGATGATTGAATAGGTAAGGAAGTCAATATGTCGAATTAAGCACATACTCACTGAGTGAGCCATTGAAGAAGCAGATCATAGAAGCTCTGATCAGACGAAAAGGATGATCAATGCAATATAGTCTTCAACTTCTTCGGTGATTCTGTCGTGTACCCCTTTTCTTTCAGTTAGGTTTGATCTTGGGGCATGGTATAGATGCCAGCCATATGCATTTTGAATAATCACATGTTAAGGTACTAAGATTTCTTTATACAAACATTTTGAACAATCACATGTTAAGGTACTAAAATTTTGCTGGAACTATGGGAGGCATTTATGAAAATGAAGAGACTTCGAGTTAGGATTATATTCATCTGAATATTGTGTGGAAAGAGATGCAACAAACCTCTATTGTGGCTCGAAAACTTCTTTACTCCAAATGGCATGTTTGGCCAGGAAAGATGATTTGATATTACCAATCCCTTTTTTGAAAATATTAGGGGTAAAACTTCTTTATTCCAAGTGGCATGTGTAGCTGAAGGATTTTAGTCTGTGTCTGGCACATGTTTATAAACATTAATTTATTTATTTTTATTTCGAAAATTTCACAAGTACTATTTATTTATTCTCTGATCATTTATATTTATTTTTAATTGAAATAAACAATTTCCAAACATACTGGATTATGTATCAAAAATCCTTCTTTAGATAGGGATAAATTTTAAAATCGATAATTTATATTTTGCAAATTGTTTTTCTCAAAACTAAATGTAAATAAGAGAACAATCACCTTGTGCTTTTTAAACTTTGGCTCGAACGAGATCAATTGTAACACTTTTTTTCAACTAGTTTATGTATAAGTTTGTGATCGATGAATATTCTCTAAACACCTTTACCGTCTTAACGGATAAGATGATAGGAATTAGTTTTGCTCTTTCTAATGTATCCAAAGAGAGAGCTCAAAAAGTTGTATAAAAACCGGAAGCCTTCCAAGTTGGAAAATTCCTAATAAAATTTTAATATTCGAAAAATTTTGATGTCATACCCATGTAAATTGTTTTTTTAATAAAATGACGTAAATATATTGAAAAGTTTGTCGCACAAAAATAATAAATCTTAATTAAATAATTGAAAACTTTTAAAAGAAAAAATGAATTAGACGCCTATGTTTAACACATCGGTTTGATGCACATTTAATTATTTTCAATGTTTGTTTTAACTATTCGATAGTTCCCCAAATGAGTTTAGAGATAACGTAGGCGATTTATGGATTCAACTAGCGTATGATTATTGAAATATTAGTTTGAAACTGTCTATTTTAACACGTCGTAACATTTACTAAGATTGGCCGTTTGACCTCCGTTGACGATATGGAAAACTAGGTCGTGAGTATTTCGAAATGATATTAATAATATAATATTTTGACTTTGTTTAATATTTCGTAATGATTCCGAAAGTTGAGATAAAAATACAAGAAATTCAATGAATTTATAAACATTTTTAGTTGAAGGCTAAGTATATTTCCTTTCATTTCGCCCTTCCCCCCTTGAATTAAATTTTTCCTGAAACAGGTTGTTGGACAGCTCAACTTTCCGCTTTCTGTACAAACTGCAACCTCAAAAGCTGATAGGCGTGCAGAATGTATATAATTTTAAGATAACCTACGTAAGCACAAAGATCATGTCTAAATAGCAAATGGATATGCTTTATTGACCATCCACCTTTTATATGACAAGTCACGTCGACAATACCATTCATGGAATGCCCACATGGATCAAATGCGAATTCACATGTAAGAGCTTCAGGGTCAATATCACCAATTCGTGTTGTCTGTGTCATCAAGCATGTTTTACACTAAAATGTCCGATTCATCACATGCCATGAATGAGAAGACAACTTAGAGGGCAAAACAGAGGCCTTTCTGTAATAAAGATTGCTAGGAAAATTATTCTCCAAGAAAATTATTTCTTCTTTAAAACTTGTATGTGGGAAGATTCAGGATAAATCAAATCACCAAGAACCTTTCTTTCAAACATTCCAGAAAATAGTTTCATTTGGGTATACTTTTATATACCAAGAAGACCCCCAGTTACACTAATAACTGATAATCTGGTCTTTAAATATAGATATTTAGATTATTATTATTTTGATAATTATTGCCTAATTTCTTGTATATTTCATTTGTTAAGTAAAACTCGATGATCGAAAGTGAAATTGGAAGAAATGAGCAACAAAAAAAGGCAGAAAAATGCGATTTCCAGTGTTAAGGTAAAAAAAATAACAAGAATAAAGGACCTAACTATAGAAGCAAATTGGTCCCCAAAACGGAAGATGGCACGCGAGAGAACCTGAATGCTCGTAAGGGAGAGGAAATATGTATATGTTCATAAAAAACTAGAACGGATTATAGAATAAAACTTCTTGTATAGAAGCTTTTGATAGAAGGAATGACAATGAAAGACAAACGAGTGATAATATTGTTTTGGCTATTTAAAACTGTTTTTTGTCCAATAACCAATGAATGTTTGTCACATGTGTATCAATCATCCATTATGTACAATTACTCTGTAAATGTATTAAAATACTTATATATATGATGGATAATTATTATAATTCAAAGAGGTCGGGAGCAACAACTAAAGGAAATGACACCGTTTTCTTTAACAAAAGATCATTGTATCAACTTTGCACTAAACTGCCGTAATTGCACCTTAGACGTCGTATTTGCATTGTATACCGTTCTTGTGCTAACCGTATTTGCACTCACCATTTATGACTAACCATATTTGCATCATATACTGTATTTGAGCTCACTGTATATCAATTATTGTATTTGAATTCAATAAGTTGTTATAAATTTGGTTAAACGCGTTCTTTTACAATTCCTTTAGAAAATGCTGTTATATAGAGAGAGAGAGAGAGACTATGTAAAGTTTTCTAATAAAATTATGTAAATTATATTGAGAATTTTTTTTGTGCAAAAATAAAAATGCTAATGAAATAATTTTAAAAAAATAAAGGAAACACGAGTTAGACGCATCTTTTTAAGACACACGTTTGATGCACCTTTAAATATTTTCGCTGTTTGTTTGGACAATTTGATATATCTATGATATAGTTCTCGAAACGAGTTTCGAGATAATAGACGATTTGTGAGTTCGGCTAGCATAAAATCATCGGAAAAATTTTAAAATAAGCATATTATCGAAATTCTCGAAATACTTGTTTGGAACGGTTTACTTTGACAAGCCGTAACATTTGCTTCGGTTGACTGTTTCTTGTGCCATTAACAACATAAAAAACAATGTCGTGAGTACTTTGAAATTGTATTATGAATGCAATATTACATCTCCGTTTGGTATCCCGTAATGGTTTCAAAATTTGAGACAAAAAAAATTCCCCAAAAGTTTGGGGGTCACGAGACCGCCCCCTGTGCAAATGAAATGATAAATGTACACCAAAAAGGGGAAGCAAAGAACTAGGGTTTATCTTCTACAGCAGGTGAAATAGGAAGAGAGAGAGAGAGAGAGAGGTGAAATAGAGAGAAGAACGCCATCTTCCATTTTCAAACACCTTGAACAGCACTACCGCCTTCTCTGCAAGCTCCATGTCCGTGTCTTATTTGCAATGGCGATAGAGGTAATTTTCTGTATAGAAAATCATTTAAATCCTTTAATAGTTTTGTGATATATAATGTGTTATTTTGTTGATGTGGTCACAGTTGAGATGAAAAAGATAGGTTAAAACTAGATCCCAAAACACAAAAAAACCAGTCCCATTCCCACTGTAAGATACTGAATGTAGACAGTTTTTGGCATTCTACAATATTGCATTTATTTATTTCAATTTCTGCAAAAAGAGAGACTCGTTCATTCTTGTGGCCATTGATTTAGGAAAGAACTTAGTTTTCTTGTTCTATCTTCAACACCTTAACTGTTCTGTCGCAACTTTTGTACGGCAGTAGTCTTCAATAAACCTCTTGTCGGCTTAAATTATGCCACGATGGCTTCAATTTGTTATTGATACAGAAATTAAATACTAAAATTGAGAACATGTTCGGCTAAGCCTAAAGCAAAATTAACTTTTAAACTTAATCAAACATGTTTGACCAAATAATTACTTTAAGGTATATTTATTTCCCAAACATTTTAAACTCACTTCTTAACAAACTAAAATTGCTTCATTCTATAGTCCTCCGAGTAGAATTATATGTATTAATATTATGTTATTTTGAACCACATATTCACAGCAAAGTTTTGGTTGATGATTGAACAATAAGATTTTATATTAGTCTACTAGAACTTAGTGACGGATCCAAGAATCCGAGTCAATTAAAGCGGCTGTTGACCGTTGAATGTCAACGCATACCAAGATTGTTTATTAATATTAATTAAAAAATACTGAAGCATGATTAAAAAGTAAAAACAAGTTAAGAGCTTAGGCGAACAAAAAAAATCGAACTCTAAAAAAATTAAAAGGGCATTATTTAGGTTGTCCAAATTTGAATTTTATAAAATAAAAATTGATAAAATTTAACAATAAAAGTATTAAAGAAATTAATTCAAAAACAAAAACTAATAATTTTTTAGTTATTATTTAATATGTTAAAAAATTAAAAGGAGTGCAGGTGAGGGGAATAATCCCCATACCTCTCGTGTGTAATGTAAACTCTACCATATAAGTTACATCAGCTTTTGTTGAAGTAAGCGAAAATTAATAATATAAAATTGTTTAGTAATTATTTACAGTGTTAAAAAATTTAAAAGGAGTAGAGAGGAGAGGATTCAAGCTCCGTGCCTCTCACAATGAAAAAAGAGCATCTACCTCATGAACTAAACCGACTTTGGTTGAAGATTTGTACCGTTATATATATATATATATATATTTAACCAGTGTTTGGTACTGATTAAAATTTAAATTTTAAACAAGTCAAAGTCAACAATTAATTTTAATGATATTTTTTAAATTCACAACTTTTCAACTTCACATTTCACCAAATTCTATCAAAATTTACCAAAAATTTAATTTAATCTCTACCAATCAAGGGCTTAATATCAGAGCTTAATTAATCATTTTTACTTTTTTCCAGTGGAACCAGCACTAGCGGCCGAGCCGGCTCGCCGAGGTTGGCTCCGCTCCTACTGTGCCACTAAGAGTACACTTTCTAGTCATCTATGTGATCAATGAAATGTTCATTTCATCCCACATGGTTGGATGAACTCAATTAATTGCATGGGATATGATTCTTTGTTTCCAAAAAATCCAATCCCTCTTTGTTTGTTTTTTTGATGGTCGGCACCTAGTTATCAACCAACAATCTGGATTCGGATTTTTTGTGACTAGTTTCTATGATTTTGGGAAACATGTTAATATTTCTGCATTTTAGGAAATGTTTATTATTTGAAGTATACTTGCTAGCACACATCTTTTATAGACCACATTGCACTTACACATTACCATGGACATCAGCAATCATCCTTTCTTCATTTTTTTGTATAGATACCTCAAGCATTTGTTTCTTTAATAGTGAAACGTAATTGCTCTTATCAAATAGAGAGTACATTGTCTATATTGTTATCGACTCATGAACATCGTCATTGGTTATTTGTTTCACCATGATTTTTTTATTTCTTGTGCTTATAGATTCATATATAGGCAATAGATACTGTCTCCCTCCAAGGGAATTGGAAATAGTTCGCAGACAGCCAAATCAATTTATGCTACTTTCTCCATGCGGACATAAAGCAGTAAACATATAAGCAACATTTAGCTACTTTGTCCGAATTATCAAAGCCACATGAAAAGCTGGTTGGGCTTCGGATTGATGGGGACAGTAATATGATACCTCACACGTAAGTAAAATAATATTTTTTTCTCAATTTGTTAATAACTTGAGACTTTGATAACAATGTTTTTTGTTTCTATTTCTAGGACATATTAAACAAATATAGCGATCAAAATATTTACAGAACCAATTAAAAGTATTTCAAATGAGGTAACTAACCTTTCAAAAGGTGCAAAAGTTAGATTTGTGAAGTGTTAAGATTTAAGTTGTGTGATCTTTATATATCCTTATTTCATAATTGTTTCATGAGTTTTTTACTCTGTTAATACTAACCCTTTATTGCGACTTGTGATGTAAATAAATTGGATAAAACTCCATAAAGAATGTGTTTACCAATAAGACGTGAAATTAAAAGAATATTTTAACTTACTTTGAAGAATACTGTCTATGTTATATACACATGAGATGCCCTATAATGCAAAAATAGAAACTAACTAATTTACATATATCTGATCCCTTAGAATCAGGATTTTTGAAACTACTATTTCCTAATTTTAGGAATACAAATATTTAAAGTTTTCTAAAATATCTAATCACTAACAAAAGTATTTTTCAACACTTCTATCAAGCTGGTGAATAGTTCTTATCCATTCCCAACTTGGTGAAAATTGCTTGAAATACTGGATTGCGTAATCCTTTAGTAAGTGCATCTGCAAGTTAAGAGTTAATAGAGACATAGGTGTACAAATCAAACCACTATCTAGCTTTTCTTTTATGAGGTGTCTATCTACTTCAACATCTTTTGTCGTGTCATGTTGCACAAACTGAAATAGATTTTGCAAACAAAATATTTCCCTTTCATTTTATTGTGCTGTAGAAAATGCATCCAATAGTTATTTAGCTAAGGATTGTTTTTGATAACTCAATTTTTTTGTTCCAACTAAGTTAAAAGATAGTCGGCACATATGCTTCAGTGTACAAACCAATGAGACAAGTCGCTCCTAATTGTATAAAATTATCTTTATTGTTTGGTAGTTGTCTTTACAATACGTAGTTGGTACACCTTAAGTTTCACTTAACTAGCATAATGATGTTTTAATTGAATACAATTGTAATACCTTAAAAAACTTTGATTTCATGTGTTTCTTGAGATATTAATTTTATTTCCCCCATTGTAATGACATTTTGTTTCTCAAACACGACGATGGCACTGGTAGCAAACTAAGAATATGTATTGCGAATATGAAAATAAGAGAAGTTAGACATTTGTTTCAAAATTCAAATATATTTCATAAATGTGTTCTTATTAGGTATGTTTCATCTTTTTTCATTGTTCACAAATAATATTTTGATTGATTGCTCTCTTTCATTATGCTTTTCAGATTTCTTTAGACAGATTATTCAACCATTTTAGTTCCCATCATTCCTCCGTATCTTGTACGTCTCCAAGTAGATCGAGGGTTTCATTTGCTCTCAAAATAGAGTCCTTTTTTCTTTCTATAAAACGGTTGAGGAATTGTCAAATCGTGCAAGATAAAGGCCTAGTCTAGGGAATGAATGGCAAATCCATCATCACGAGTAAATTAAAAATGTTCGAAATAGAAATTGTTACCTAAAACCCATAGGAGTACGCGTTCTATTATATGGCCCAGAACATGCAATTTCACAACAAAAAATATGACTAGCATGTTGAAGGAGGATTACGGTCATGATACTACAAATGA
>CAIGRP010070542.1:0-11666 GCA_903798385.1 Fraxinus cuspidata
ATTATAAATGTCATGAGTTTAGTGAGTATGCAAACAAAGACTCCAAAAGATGAGGGATAAGTGGTATTTTTTTTTTTTTGGATGAAGTCATTTCTTTTTGTCAAAGGCATAATATTGATGTTCCTGATGTGGATAGTGTGTTTGTACGTCTAGGTCACTGACGATGTAATACTGAAAAAATGACAAATTTCCATCGCTTCCGTGTGGATTTACTTTATTCTGTCATTGATATGCAACTTCAAGAATTGAATGATCGTTTTTCTTAGGTGAGTATAGAGTCACTTCTTTGTTTAGCATGTTTATCCCTCTATGATTCATTCTCTGCTTTTGACAAGGATAAATTAATTCGTCTTGCTAAGTAGTATCCTAAAGATTTTTCAAAAGTACTGCTCATGACACTTGATGATCAATTTCGAAACTATATTGTTGATTTGCGCTCTCACAAAGAGTTTGGAGAATTTAAGAGACTTAGTGAACTTGCACTAAAGTTTGTTGTGACCAAAAGAAATAAATTGTATCCGTTACTTTACATACTTGTGACTTTAGGATTAACTCTTCCGGTTGCAACTGCTACAGTTGAAAAAGTATTTTCTGCTATGAATATTATGAAGAATCGACTGCGAGATCAGATTGAAGACCAATGGATGAATGATAGTTTAGTTGTACACGTTGAAAAAGATGTATTTAATGAAATTCATAACGAGACTATTATACGGCGTTTTCAAATTATGAGAAGTTGTATGGAACAATCGTAAAAAAAAAAAAAAAAAGAAGTGTTACATTTTGAATATTAACTTTATTGTTTAGTTTGAAATTATTTTTTACACAATTGTGTCTCGCCACATCCGAACCATAATCCTGAGTCTGCCACAGCCCGCATTCATTTTCAATGTTGGTAAGTGAGCAAATTATTTGTTTCAATTTGACTTTTTGTATGGCATAATGCTGGTAAATATTTTGAATTCCCATTTTATCCTTAATATCAATATTGATAGAAAATATGTGGAGTTATTTAGCCAAGGGTATTTTTGATAAAGTCATTATTAAAGTGAGGTTATAATGGTCTTTTCAATTTTCATATAATAAATGTACTCTGACCAGATTTTTTTAATGCCAATTTTGATTTTATCTCTCTCTAAATTGTATTTTCGCAAAAATTGTCTTCTTTGTATGTTTTTTTCCCCGTTCTTTACCTCTGCTATTGCTTCTTCTTTGCGAAACGAGAAAACACCTATGAAATTAGACGCTGGTAATATTTCACATTTGCTTTCATGTAGGGTAATCTTGTTTTACAAAGAAACTTTTCTATATTTGAACTGAATGTTTTTGTTCTTTATGAGTATAGGTTTAGATTATATTAGTTATCTTGCGGAATTGAAGACTGTAGTGGCGAGATCTTTGTCAGGTAAGGGTTTTGGAATAATTTTTTGGTCCAATTGATGCTTTGTGCTTTTGTTATAAAATCTTTGAATATGCATGGACCATGCGATTTCTTAACTTCCTTTGCAAGGACCTAAAATTTGAGCCTCATGCTTTTAAAGTTGAGATATAAGAATTTTTTTTTGTTACCCAAACCATATAAGCCTAATTCAATCATTTGTCTTCCTCTATCTTTACTTTACTAATTCCAGAGCGAGAAGAAAGAACTCATCGAGAACAAAAGAAAAAAGTGAACAAGAAGTATTCGACCATCTTTATATTTGGATACCGCTTCAAATAATAAAAAATCATAAAAACAGAGAAGTGAGAAAAGGCAGTAAGAAACATAAACTTGGAGAAATTGTTTTGGCTAGAATATAAGGTAAGACTTGAAATCTTTATTTGAAGAATTACTTTAGTTTTATAGTTTCTGTCTGTTACGATTGGTAGAGAAGACTATGGAAATTAAATAAAATTGAATAGAGCGTAAATGAAAAGAAATGAATTGCAAGCTTTTATTATCAAATTGAATTCTCTATCCCTTGGTGGAAATAATTAGTCAAGTTTCATTCCTTTAATTTCTGGTAATTTCACATTGATTTAGAGACTTGATTTAGAGTCAATCACTTAATTGGAGCATTTCCTGGTGAATTGATGCTTGTGAGAAATTTTACTTGATTGAAACTATAGTGGAAACAAGTCTCTAAGTCTATTATTGTGAACATCGGGAATTTCAACCAACTTGCAATTTTTATTTATTTATTATTATTATTTTTTTTTTTGTTGACGTAGGAATCCGCAGCCGCTACTCGTGAGTGCGCACGGGGTAAATCTCGCTCCATGTGCAATAGCCCGCAAACCACACATGAGAGATAAATCGCACTAGGCAAGCCCTGTGCGACGGGCTCGATCGAGGAAGTGTTGACAGGGGATTCGAACTTGTGACTTTCGATCTCCGCGCTCACCTGCTTCACCAACTCGGCCACCCATAAGGGGTTAACCAACTTGCAATTTTGAATTTTAGTAATAGTGGTCTGTTGGGTACTATTCCAGCAAACTTTTAGGCTTTATTTCACTAGACAGAATTTCTCAAGAGAGTTGCCATCCGATCTTCTGGATTTGCCGAATCTGCAAATGCTTGCATTGCAAGAAAACATATCTTCAAGTGTAGTTCCTCAACATTTCACTAGCTTGATGGGGTGGTTAGAGTATTAACATCTTCTGACCTGATTTTCTTTCCCGAAGTTTCTTTATAGTTTTGTGTTTTATTGATGCAGTTTGAAAGGGAATTAACGAAACAAATTTGGTTGGCAAACAATGTTAGTTCTATGTGTTACGAAAAAGTTTTACCATATTAGAGCATGTGGTAAAGAAATATGTTTCTAATTTATTTTTTTAACATGAGGAGTTAAATTTGTGTGAATTAATCTACGGAGACCATTTTGAATGTTAAATCAATGGATTCAATTTGATGCGGAAGACGGTAGTATTTTTATTTCAAGGGAGTTAATAAAAAAATTTGTCCCACACCATTGTCAGATGCAACGTTTTCTTCCCTTGGGGTTATTTAGTAGATTGTAAGTGTGAATAATAATTGAGATAGAATATGTGCCATCTAATATTGAAATAATGTGTTCTTGTATAAAATATGTATTTTTCGAGGCATAAAGTAAGTTAAATCAGATAAATTCTAGCACTAGACATTAAGAGTGGAATAACTAATATTCTGTAATGTGTGTATTGTGTTTATTAAAATTAACTCTTCTTTATATTTTATTTTACTCAATTATCTGTGCAATAAAGTCATAATTATTTGTTGAAAAAGAAAGTTAAATACATACTCTTGAAATTATTTGATTTTCATGTTGAAGAACATCTAACAGTTTCGTAGCCTCACATCATTCTCTTTGTAGCTGCTAGTTAATAGTTTTCATTTCACGTTTAATCCTTTTACAATCACCAAAACATGTTTGATCAATTTTTATTATTATTATTATATATATATTTTTTTTTTGCTGCTTAGGTGTATAGGCTCGATTGTATTACTTAGCTCGTGGAATTGAAGACTGTAGTGGCGAGATATCTTTCGGGTAAAGGTTTCTAAATAATTTTTTTTCTTCAGTTGATTGTTCTTGGTTTTTTGCAGAAGATTTTGATTTCTTCCATTCAGCCTTCTTTTTCTCTTCATCTATTTTCTTATTTTAAAATTTTATTCATTTCCTTCTTTCATTCATCCTCTTAGGTTCATTGTTAGCTTCAATCACACTACATCTAAAGTCCGATTTCTTCTCTTCTTGTTAAGTGATGTACAATCTTATCTTCTATTTCTTTCTTCCGTGTTCAGTTCTCATGTGTTGAATTTTCTAACTTCTTTTATTTTATAGAAAACTTATTAGGTAGGTTATTTGTATAATTTTTGTTTTGTTAATTCATTTCTTTTGTTCTTAATTTTTTGCACGTTTATTCTTCCTTATTAATTTTTTATTCTCAACCTCATTTCTTACGTAGCCTTTTCTTTTTACAATATATTAGTTTTGTACTTGTAATTTCTTTTACATTTCGACAACATTTATACGACATTAAAAATTCTTTGTTAATTATATTTCCTTTTTTTTCACTTTCTTGCTTTAGGTATGTTTCTAATGTGACTACTACTTTGGTTTCTTAGTTTTAGCTTTCCTATCTGTCTAATTAAATTATTCATTTTCTTTAACTGTCTTTCTTTTACTCTACTTTTGGTTGAAGAGTAAGATTCTTGTCTGATAATTGTGGTTTTGATGGAATTTTTTTCAAACAATTGGTTTTTGGTGGATTTCTCATGTACGTGGGTTGTATATCTTAAAAGATGCACTTTATGTTTTGTTAGTTATAGCATTGTTTACATATTGTGGAGATTTGACCACATCTTTCACTATTTTGTGTACCAATTGATCAACTCTAAAGTATATTTGGTGTGCGTATGACCAAGCATCTGTGCTAATGGTTCTCTTAAATTCTTTTGTATTTGTTGCTTACTTTGAGCTTCAAATATTCGATAGGTCATCTTAAATTTCGAATGGATATCTTGGAAATGTGTGCTCATAAAAAGCCTAGTTTGTTTAACACTAAAAATATATCTGAAAGTACAATTGAGTCACAAAATGCATTAATTCATTAGCAACAAAATCAAAGACGAAGAGATCGGCGAAATCAAGCTCAAATTGGGTCCATTGATCATCGCAGAAGGATAAGTGAGTCTATGTTACCTAAAAAATAATAATTTCCATACGCATGAGTCTACAACACATCATGATTCTGAGACTTTTACTTCGAACAAAGAAACGTCTAATATTTATAATCCTAAATGATAGGGAACTTTTACCTTATTGAATGTACTGAGTGTTGCATATGTATTACAAACATGCATTTATTGTAAACATTGTGGTGGACAAAAATTTATAAAGAAAGTAAAGGTTTCTATTGCTGGAAAAGTTAAATTGTGCATGTCTGAACTATAGAACTTGTTTACTTTTAAAGAACCTACATGTTTGGAATTCAAAAAAATTGCCAGGGGATATGATAACCATCTTGCATTGATACGATAAAGATCTATTTAAATCGTACATATGTATTCACACATTTAGGATTCAGGTTCGAGTATATCATTATATAAATCAACATATACCAAAGAAAAATACACCTTGTCATATGCAGTTGTATTTTTACGATACAAATAATGTACTTGAAAATCGTAAGAAAATTTCAGAAAACTTTGTTGAATCTACTTTGATTAGTTTAATTGAAATCCTGAAAGTAAATTCATACAATAGATTCTTTAGGTCTTTAAGTCACATGACTAATTTGTACGACCATTGAATACGAATAAGATGCAACCCAGGACTTGATCAAAGAGTTTTCAATACTCCTACTTCATCTCACGTAGTTGCTGTTATGGGTTGAAGATAATGAAAATGCAAATGTTCGCGCTCGTGATATTATTATCTACTCCATTCTATTGATTTACACAAGGTTCATTCCTACCATGGTCGTTATAATCATTTACAATATCCTTTGTTTTTCCCATATATGGAATCTGGTTGGCATAAGGCATAGAGATATGCAGAAACAAATATTTTCAGCCTCTGCCTGATTTAGGCTTTTCCTATCACAATTACTTCTGCAACTGTAATTATCGAAAAAGAGAATCAAGGTTTGTGTATATATTTTCTAAATTTTATCTTTTGCAATATAATGGCAGTAAATGAATATACTTTTTTTTCCTTTTTCGTGATGTAGTGCTTAATGGAACAAAGAAATGTTATCAGGTCTCTTGTCAAGAATACTATTAGTACAAATTCCAAATTAAGCCTTCTTGTAAGTCTTTATTACTTCACACTGGTAGACTGTTTCAACATATTGTTGTATATATGTATGTTAAGATTGAAACTGATAGGTTAAACTATTTTTGTAACAACCAAAAACAAATTTGTGTTGAACTTTATCAAGGTATTGTGGATAGCTTTGAAAATGGAGAAACAAGAGGATACAAAATTGGAAGAAAATGTGTTCTACCACAATCATTTACATGTGGGCCTAGAGATATGCTAAGAAGATATATGGATGCAATGTCTATTGTGTAGCGTTTTGAAAAACCAGACACTTTTTTTACTATAACATATAATCCTAATTGGCTAGAGATTAAACAAGAAGTAAAGCACTAAAAATTTCAAAATCGACTAAATTTAATTGCACGTATATTTCAAGCAAACTTAGAAGAGTTAAAAAATGATTTATACAAGAAAAATATCTTAGGCCTTATATATATATATATATATATATATATATATATCAGAAAGAGGCCTCCATCATGCACATCTATTGTTGATTTTCAAATCTGGGCAAAAAATTTCTTATGCTGAAGAGGTTGATAAAATAGTGTGCTGCGAAATTTCTGACAAAAACAAATACTATCATCTTCATTCCGTTATTGTCAAATACAATATGCATGGTCTTTGTGGAAACCTTAATCCTAAAAATGTATGTATGAAGACAAATAGATGTTGTAAAAATAAATATCCTAGGAATGATTGTAACACTACTATATTTGTTGTTAACTCATACCTCTTGTATAAGTATAATAATAATGGAATCTCTGTTAAAGTTAAAGGCCAAATGTTGGACAATAGATGAGTTGTACCATACAATCCTTATTTAAGTGTAAAATTTGATTGTCACATTAATGTTGAAGTATGTTCTTCTATCAAAACTGTAAAATATTTGTACAAATATGTGTACAAATGATATGATCGTATTAATTTCTCAATTCGAACAAATGATACAAAGAAAGAAATTGACGAAATATCTGCTTATCAATCTGCTGGATGGATATCTCCACTTGAAGCTATGTGGAGAATTTTTCTTTCAATTTGTCATAAATGTATCATACTGTTTATTGTCTACAACTTTATATTCAAAATCATCAACAAGTAATATACGATGATTAAGATGATTTATCTATTCTTATTGGGGAGAACAATGCTAACAAAATTTTTCAAATGAATGAAGCAAATGAGTTTGCTCGAACATTGTTATATCGAGATTTCCCTACAAATTTTGTTTAGAATACAAATAAAATTTGGACCTGGAGAAATAAATAAATTGTTATAGGACGAATTGTTGCAGCCAATCCTTTTGACGGAGAGCGATATTTCATATGCATTCTTCTTAATCACATTTGAGGGCCAATATCATTTTAGGATTTACGAATTTCGAATAGGATAACTGTTACAACATATTGAGAAGTCACACTTCTACATGGTTTATTAAGCAGGTGGAGACAACCACTATGAAGAATGTCTATCTGAAGTTTTTATTTATGAAATGCCTGTTTCTTTAAAAAGTCTATTTGCTACACTTATGCTTTTCAACCCTGATCATCCAAAGTTATTGTGGGATAAATTCATAGCTTATATGAATGATGATTATGTACATGAAAATACACATGTGGAAGTTGCTAAACTACGGGCTCCACAAGACATTAGTTCTGTTCTAGAATCTTTGAGTAAAAATATAAATGACTATGGAATAGTGCCTTTTAGTGTAAATATTAATGATAATGAAAGGTTGAGAAGAATGGCCATAGAGGACACAACCAATTTGGATATTGAAGAAGGGTACGTTTGTGCAGCAAGCTTAAATATTGAACAACAATTTGCGTACGATACAATTATAGAAAAGAAAAATCACAATCGAGTGGTTCTTTCTTCATCAATGGTCCAGGTGGGATAGGTAAAACTTTTTATTTAAAGCACCCCTTTTTGGTGTGAGGTCTCAAAATTTAATTGCTTTAGCAACTGCATCTCCTAGAGTATATGCATCCCTATTATCTGGAGATCGGACAGCTCATTCAAGATTTAAAATTTCTTTGAAAACAGTTGGTGAAGTTAGCTGCTCCGTTAGCAAGCAATCATCTTTAGGAACTTTGTTGAAAATGTCTACATTAATAATTTGGGATGAAGCACTTATGGTAAGTCGTTCTGCTATTGAACTGTAGATAAAATGCTCAGAGATATTACCGACTACAATTTGCCTTTTGATGGGAAAGTTGTCAATCTCGAGGAAATTTTCGACAAATTCTATCGGTAGTGCCTAAAGGAACAAAAATATATAATGAAAGCTAGCTTAGTCTTTTCTGACCTATGGCCGTTGTATATACGTCTACCATTGATTGAGAACATGAGGGCAAAGTTGGATCCCACGTTTTGTGATTATTTGCTTAAAATTGGAGGTGAACGGAGCATGAACATACTTGTAACTACATTAAGCTTCCAAACAATATTATTCAACCATATGAGGATGAAATTACGTATAAATCACGTTTTTTTTCCAAATATAGAAGCATATGTTGATAATTTGCATGCGATGACAAACCGATTTATTCTTACGCCTACAAATAAATATGTTGATTATATTAACAGAATTTTACTAGAACAAATTCCAGGTCAATTTTTGACATATTCAATTGACAAATAAGAACAGAGCCTATAGGAAGATTTTTTAAATAGTTTGACCTCAAATTGTATTCTGTCACATGAATTGAAGCTTAAAGTAAATTGTTATGTGATATTATTGCAAAATATCAATCCTTCTGAAGGATTATACAATGGAACACGCCTTACTTGTCGAACATTTGAGAATAATGTAATTCTTGTTGAAATTACAATTGGCGAATACCGTGGAAAACATGTTTTTTTTTATCGAGAATTCATTTTATACATCTTAAGATTGATCGGAATGCAATTCCACATAAAAAAAACTCAATTTCCTATTAGACAATGCTTTGCAATGGCGATAAATAAAGTACGAGGTCAAACACTTGATTCCGTTGGTTTGTATCTTCCAGAACCTATTTTTTGTCATAGTCAGCTTTATATAGCATTATCAAGAGCTAAAACAAGCAAGTCTATAAAAGTTTTGCTTAAACCATTAAATACTGACATTTTACACAATACATGTTCTAAAAATGTTATCTACAAGGAAATTTTTCGTTCATACATCTGTAGAACCATAACCTTTTTGTAAGTACTTTCTAATGTTTAGCATATCTTAAACTCTCTTCTCTAAGATCAAATTCAATAGAATGAAAATGGATTATCATTTATCTGCTTTTTTAATTTGTTTCCTTTATATAAGTGCAGAATAACTTTGTTGTACATAATTTGAGGACCTTCTAAATTCATGCAATGGATTACATCGAACAACTTAACAATCTTACAAAGAGTAAGTTACAGACGAGCAGGAAAAATACAAAAAAAAAAAAAAAGTTAAAATACAATCTTGTAAGGTTGAAATATTGTTCTAGAAATATTTTTTTATCAATGCAATGTGTTGTATAATATTTTATCTTTTTCTTTTGCAATACACAAATTGAATGTTTAAATATTTTTATAGAAGTACTATGGGATCTTTTCACTGCACATCTTGCTCAAAAATGAAAATATTTACCATCTGATGTCTCTTATCAGCTTATTCCTTAAAAAAAAGATTTCCCTTTAAATTTACGCCTTCTTTTTGGATCATAATTTTTGCCTTTAAATGTACTCCACTTATAAGATTACTTTTATTACAGGGTAAAGCATATTGCCCATTTTACATAGAAACTAGCAAGTCGGTACTCTGTGTAACAACTAGAACACTTTTCCTAAAAGAGATAAATAGAGACGACGCATGATTCTTCGAAATGTCTAGTTTAATTAATCAATTGCAACTATTGTACCACATGCTACAATCATCGTGAAAGAAATGGTAACTGGGTGTATTCATCATGTTTTGACATTTTTTTGTTTACAATATTCAACCCTCTTACTGCTATTGCACCTATTATAGCTTCTCCTCATGCACATTTTAGCTTTGGAGTTGTAACTCCAGCAACCTTTCTTGTTCCATCTTTTGATCCTAGGCTGATTAAGACATCGATATAGTGAAAATTGATTATGCTTTCGTCAGGTTCACAACATCCTTATGATGCATGAAATTGATTAATTAAGATTGTTAAGTGTTTGATATTTTGCACAAATTTATTTTATCTTAGATTTTTTATCGCTTTGCAATAGTTGTTTCTTATTCTATCCCCTAAGCTAAGTTTATGATATGAATTGAACCATCTTATACGATTTTTCTGCTATTTAGTTTACTTAACATGTTGTCCTTAGCTTTAACGGGATTCCAATTGCCAATGACGGAACGGGTGATTGAGACAAACGTTTTGATGGCAGAGAGAGAGAGAGAGAGAGAGAATTTTCCCATCCCATCTCATTGACTCTCTCCTCCTCTATTGCGCAAGTGTAAATATTTTATGCTATTTTAAACTTTAACTCCAATTTTAAAAACAAATTCGCTCTTGTATCTCATGTATTGGAAATTTTAATTGCAGCAAATAACACAATGCTAAATATCATCGATTACTTGTCAAGGAAGAAATGCCTTACAATCATGATGAAAGATACTATAAGAATTTTTCATCAAGTGAGGTTTTTAAGTATAGTTATAAGCTTGTGGCAATTAAGATTTTGGATCCTAAAAAGGAATTTGCCCAGAAACATTGTCATCTCGCGAAGAGACCTTTCTTCAATGGCTTGTGCGAATTCCTGAGCTCTGGACAAGATTGTTATGTCTAAATATGTTCAATTTATATCATCGCTTTCTAAGTTGATGTGTTACTGCGTCAATGGTTGGACTAATGTGCCAACAAGTATAAATTAAAAATATTTTTTTTATTTCAAATTGAAAATGATATATTAAAATAACAGGAAATTTAAAAATTAATTTAGTGGAAGAAAATATTATGATTATAGGAAAGCCTATTATTCATGTTTTTTTTAATTATTAACATTGTTGAAAATAGAGTTCCAATCAACCACAAACCGGGCTCAGTTGACACCAATCAACACCCCAATTGATCCAAAGTCACTAAAACCGAACCGCTCTTCTCAAATCTTGTTGCTTCAAGATTAATAGCTTAAAAAGAGCTAGAGGATGGGAATTGCAGGTCTAAACAGCCACAAAGGCTTTGTGAGGAAAGGAAGAGGGATTCTCAAGTGGGAGCACAAAGCAAAACACAAAGGAGAGAGTCAATTTCTTCTATCACACAAAGAGACGGTTGCACATATGTTTTTCCACCTAAGTTAATCAATTGTTAACACTAATTAAATAGGTTAAGAATAGGTTAGGTTTTTAGGTTAAGATTTTCACTTCACTTATCGGCCGATGCCTATGAAGTATAATCCAACAAAATCGGTTTAACATCATTGCCCGGGATTTATTGGGTATCAAAATCCAACAAATCTCCACCTTCATTCCCACTAAATCTGCAAGCAACCAAAACACACAGTTTATACTTGCACAATCAAGGTAACCAATAAAATTGGTGTGACAAATCTTACCTCGTGTTTCGCGTCCAAAACACATACCNTGATTTCCAATAAATCTGCAAGCAACCAAAACACACAGGGTATACTTGCACAATCAAGGTAACCAATAAAATTGGTGTGACAAATCTTACCTCGTGTTTCGCGTCCAAAACACATACCATACCTACTCCATATACTCACCGGGGCTAAGATCAAGAACACCCAAGTAGAAACAGATAATCACAGTAATCAATCAAGAGCAAATAAACATGCGATGAAGATATCATATATAGGATAACACATAGATCTTTTCAAACATCTTCACACAGAACAAGAGATTAACACCAAGTTAATCGAACA
>CAIGRP010070544.1:0-16915 GCA_903798385.1 Fraxinus cuspidata
CTCATCGAGCCTCCCGTTGCCATGGCATCGAACCATGAGTCCATTTCTGAAAACTTTAAGACTCCTCAGCTCCTCGCGACGATGCGTACATGCGAAGTGCAAAGTGCGCTTCTAAAGCGCCCAATGCGAACTTTGCGACGTGAGCGGGCCGGGTTGGGACCGGTGCCTGTACCGGGGCATGGCGCTGCGCAAGTGGTGGCTAGTTTACTAGCCTTTGGCTGTGTAGGACACTTATTAAATTATAACTTATTCACACATCCCACTACATAAACAAATCTCTTTTCTTGTAAACTTTCAATGTGTGATTCCCTTACCATATATAAGACACTTAAAATGAGTTTATCAGGTTATGGGTCTATATGGAGACTTTTCCAATTCATCCAAATTAATTGCAATGGACCATATCATTAAATAACACATTTAATGATTTCTNTATAAGACACTTAAAATGAGTTTATCAGGTTATGGGTCTAATTGGAGACTTTTCCAATTCATCCAAATTAATTGCAATGGACCATATCATTAAATAACACATTTAATGATTTCTCACTAAATTAAATCAATTAATTCCAACAAGATTGACTGTCAATATATTTATTTCTGTATGGTCATCAAAATAAATTAAATGTTACGTGATCCTGTCGAATTATTATTATTATTATTATTATTATTATTATTATTTTCAAAGTCAAAATAACTTTAATAAAGATAATGACATTTGATAATAAAATATTTTCTTTACTGCTCATGAACAATTAATTTTATTCACTTATTTATAAATATTTATGTCTATTTATAATAAAATCCGTGACTAGGATACATTTTGCCCTCATTTGGACCACATTAAATTATAATTCATTTTTCTCTTTCCTCTTATCAATAATACATTTTCTAATAAAATAATATTACATGTAAATCTAAAAACTTTTCCTTCTCTTTTAACCGCACATTCTCAAATTTTTTTTACTATTCCTCTCCTTATAACGTGGAATAATGGAGGTCAATTAGACGCTTTATATTATTTGCTCAAATATTAATGTAATTATAAAAATATTCAAATACTAAAAATTGACATTTATTTATTCAAAATATAAAGTTCAAATATACAAATGGACATGTATTCCAAGTTCCAATTTGAGTCCCATTTTTCATTTAGAATGCACTCTGAAATAATAGATTGATGGATAATGTGTGGTTAAAAAATATTGAAAAGTTTTGAGTTTGCGTGTAATATTATTTTATTAAAACATTATGATTAAAAAGAAAAGAAAAAAATGTATTCTGAAACAAATGAGAATCAAACAAGGGCTAAATCTTCTTACATTGCCAAGTTCAGTAGGGAAATACAGTCTACTTCTACTCTAAAAAATGTTCCATTTAATTATAAATTATCTAATTAAAATCAATTAACAGAAATTTCCCACATTTAAGGGACTAAATTATCACGCAAATTCATCGAATAGTAAGTCATTGTCCAACTCTTCTCTTCATCCTTCCCCTCAACAATCCTATTACTATTGTTCATATATATATATAGTATATTAAATATCACATCAAGTAATAATAATTTTTTGAACGATTTTAACCCTACTATAATTTAATTTATTCAATAATACTTTACTTTTCGTATTTCAATATGTATTTAATATATTTAACCATTTAGTTATCATTAATGTATATGTATATTAGATAGATTCATTTCACCATTAATATATGAATTTTCTATTATTAATTCTCAATTTTTATTGAATTAATATTCATCCTTATTTATGCATTTCAGTGTCATTAAATCTATTTATAAGTTAATTTAAATTTTACATTCAAAAATATATTTAGTTATTCATGTCCATATATACTAATTAACATTTAATTTTACTTAATTAAAAAATTTATAAATGATTAAACATTCATTGTCACATATATTTCTTGGTATTAATGGTAAATTAATTAATATTCGCGAATATTTAAGTATTATTTTTACAACATTTATAAAGCAGTTCATATTCAGCGTTGACTAGTATATATATACATAATGATTATACTTGTTGTACATATGGGGCACCATAATGTACACATGGTGCCTCATTATGGTGCCCCTATGTACTTGTAGTACAACCCTATATAAAAAGACTCACATCTGTAATCTGAACAAGAAATTCCCTGGGCAATTGCAACATCGATCCAGGCCACCAGTCGTGAAGAGTAAGAAAAGTGTAATTCAGGTTTCAAATCTCAGCATTCATTCAATCACAAGACAACAGAACTTTTAGTAGGCTGAGAAACTTTAAAAATCCACTATCTTCAAAAAAGCACGGATCAATATTCTTAAGCAATCTTTTCCACAACTAGCGACACAAATTAGGACAAAACATATCATCATAAACCTAGTACTTTCAGATCACATTTGATGTTTTACATGGAACAACATTCAATGCCAGGTCTCAGTTTAAAATACAATGCATTTTATCAGACGATTCGGTCCTGAATATCCGTAAATATATTGGACGCCAGGGAGCTGAGCTTCTTCCCGGTTTCTCCTGCAATATTCTTAAGAGAGGAGATATCTTGCTGTGCCTGTTAAATACCGTAAATGAGGAATAAAATGTTGGATACAAATCAAGAGAAGGAGATAAACGACAAAGAAATAGATTAATTAGGGGAAGACTACAATCAAAAAGCAAAAGAAATCTCAAAGCAAAGCATGCCAACGTAAACGCCCTGGGTCATGACAGTAGAGAGCAGGATTAAGAAAACAAATTAAAATCTCGTACATTGTCCTGTCCATTTGTACCTGGAAAGACAGACGATTAATGAGATCGCTAGCTGTGAGGTCAACAGATGAATTACTGGTATCGGGGCCAAATAGATCAGCACTAGAGATTGATGCTGAACCCTAAAATCGAAGAGAACAAACATGATTCAGCATACACAATCCTTGAAGACAATTTTCCACCAAATAACATAACCAAAGATTGTTGGATTTAGGAAAATATTCACAAGGAGTAACTGAATGAAAAATTAGATAATGTAAAAGCGAGTTAATTTAAAGTACTAATCATCTCAATGTCGATTGAAATGGACGGATACTTTATTTGAAATGCAAGAGTTCAAGTATATTCTTATTAAATACAATTTTACAAACTGATTAATCCTCATTCATTAACAAATATATTTATAAACACAGAACACTAGTATCTCTGGATTTCTATTTTTATTGTTAAAAAAACTTTGGATCTATTAAAAAATTGGTGAACTAAATACCAAGTTTGGTTTTGAAGTTGGACAAACTATAGTATAGATAAATCTTAAATTAATAATCATGGTGGACAAGGAACAGTTTTACCTCCGATCTAAAGATCCGTGAAATGTTGGTATACAAAGTCTCTGGCTATAAACGTTCTAAAAAATCTCATCATCTAAAATTTAATCAATAGCAATCAAATACTATAATCACTTCAGAAACAAATAGGACCAATAAAACAGTTATTATAATGTAAAAGTCAACAATCTCCAGGATGCCGGGAAAGAGAGACTCGTGAAAATTTAAAGAAATGACTACCCAATTCACCCAAAGAGAGAATAAAAACAGAAGAAAAAGATGTATTAAGGATAACAGTACATACAGAGAACTTTTGCAGGGAAGCTGAAGCTTCCATATCATTTGCTTTGTTCACACCAAAAAACTGTGCTGATGATATGGACTTCGCATTAGAAAATTTCTTCCTTGCTTCATCAGTTTCCTCAACCTGATATATATAGGTGAAAGAATTATGTCGAGATCTCGTGCATTGAAAGAAAACATGCATCTGTAACCTCCAACCATGCAGAACCACAACTCAATTGAAAACTCAGAGATAGATATCAGGAAAGCAATAAATTAAAATATGAAAATCAGCAAGTTAAAAGGGCAAAACAGAAATCAAAAAATCAATTCTACAAACGCAAGTAAAAGAATTGAACTCGTACAGATATTTCATCAATCTTTAAATAGATCTTAATTATAGACACCCAATGCGTATCAAATGCTTGTATGTCCCTTATCTGCATAGAAACAGAATTGGGTGGGCCACAGTGCCTTCACAAAAGCATACCTAATGCATCCTTCATGATTCAGATCATGAAGAACACTGTAAAAGAAGCACTAGAACCAAAAGGTCACTGAAATCTAACACAATTAACCATTTTTAAACATGTACAAGCTTCAACATAGGGCCACAAAATGTGTTATTTAAGAACAAAGCAATCTTACTAGCTGAACTTTTTATGATCTGAGTGCAGCTTTTGACTTGCATGCTTTGACTAGTAATTTCATGTTTCAATCCAACTTTCATTTAAGTGATGCCATAAATACAAGGCAAATGACCTTATAACAGTGAACTAATAAAGTATTTTTTTCTCTATTTATTAGATCTTGAATTCCTAAATACATTAGAGATTATTTTCCTTTTACGTTGAGATTATCAATTACTGAAAAGTGATTCATTTTCACTCAACAATAAAGAAAAAATATGAACTTACTTGTACTTTCGTCGAGTTCATGCTACTCTTCTTTGTGAAACCACTGTCCATGCCATATTCAGCGAAAAAGTCTGATGACTTAGGTGGAGTTACATGGCTGACGACATGAGCACCTCCAGGACTCACATCAGCAGGTTGAACATTATCTGAATACTCAAATCGAGACACAAAAGATGAACCAACTTTGGGGATGCCATTGTTTGAAGAAGTGCCTGAGGAAACGTGTACAGTGGGGAGCTCTTCAGGCTTCTGGTCATAGAGACCTTCACTATGCTGCATTGGGAAAAAGGCATTCAGATATTTAGTAATCATGAAGAATTACACAATTATCACTTCCATATTGAGATATAATACATAATTTGAACCATTTGGTTCATAACAAAAATGAAAAACCTATTCTTTACCTTAGTAGTAAGCTTTCTAGCACCGAGGACCCCCACCTTCCCAGTTTTCTTTGCACCAAGAGGCTTCTTCACAATCGTAGTGACAACTGTTTGAGAGGTTTTTGTTGAAGCAGAAATCTCAGTTTTTTCAGGCTTTACTGAAGAACTTTCTTCTGGTGAATCATTGACAGAACTTCCTATTGGGGCTTCACTGATCTTACTATCAGGAAATTTGTTAGAAGGTTGTATTGACTGAGATGCCATAGGAGATGAAGGTAAAACTGCTTCTTCTGCATTACTTTTAGCAACTTCTTTTGAAAGCAACTGCTTGTATAACTCAGCAGCCCTTGATGTATACTTGGCCTCAATCTTGCCTCCATCAGTCCATCCATGCTGCTTGAAGAAAACTTGCGCACGGTTATTTCCACCAAAGGCCATCATTTTCAACTGCTCAGGAGACCATGAATCTAAATTTGTAGATCTACAATGATAAATTTGATAATTGTAAGATAATGAGTCAGAATATTTTCAAATAATAAATGAAGACGCTAGAATGGAAGATTAGAATAACATACCCGACTTTCGTTGAGATACAAACCAAACAATTTCAAAGAAAGACCCATAAGAAAATTGGGGCTATAAATAAAGATTAAAACAACATCAATGCAGAAGATACTGATGAGTTTTTTCTATAGCACCAGAAACCATACAAAACAACCTGCTTTCTACCTCTTACAGTTTTTGCTCGAAGGCCAGAGTTTTACTGAGAAGATATCTGAAGAATACAATCTATCACTGTAGACAAGTGACAACATGAGCTATTCCTCACGGTCCTATTTTCTGTTTCTTTTTTCCATGTTTCCTCATCATTGTCTCCACCTGTAATTTTTTTTTAATTGTTGCCCACTTACTTTGAATACCTACTTTTTCTCTCTCATTTCTTCTTCTTCTTCTTCTCTTCAATTCACTCTATTTCTTTGCATGTACACATGTTTGGATATCATCCTACTTCAAGCCTGATGTGATTTTAACATTAATTGGTGCATTAAATGGACAGGATCCTATATAAGTAGTGAATGCTTAAAAAGTCGAAGTTAACATGGCATCACAGCAGATGCAAAAGTTGGAATTTCATGGTCTTAAGGATAAGCTTGGATAATGTAATAAAAGAGAAAGTTGCTTGAACACTTAGAGGTCTTTCGATGCAAATACATTCCAGGAAGATGGGGAAAATATCATGACAAAAGGAGAAAAATCCAAATTCAAAATCCAATGTAGTTCTTGGATAGGATTCGATGCCATAATTTGCTAGCAAATATATCTTTATTTCTCTACATTAATTTATGATTAGCTTAGCATTTCAGCTAGTGCTTTACTGCTGGGCTGCTGGTAGTATATCTTTTAAGTAAGAAACTACGTGCTGCAGGATGGGACTAGATGTCTATAGATATTTATCACAGCTGGTAGCATCAGTTTTTATTTTTGAAATCTGCAGCAGTGAGGCCCTAGTGGCACCCTGATGGGAAATCTTAGTAGATATATTATATGGAATACTTTCCAAATAGGATACTTTAGGAAAATGAGTAGGGTTTTATTTAATGGATTTTCTAGTACTTTATTAGCTGTTTACTATCTAAATTAGATTTGTAAAGTTAGACGTATATATTGAATAAACTCATACTTTCTCCCTGTGAATTCTCTCTATATTCTCTTCCCTTTCTTCTCTTTCTCTCCCTCTCTTCCTCTTTCTTTCTGAATCTCGTTCTTGTTCGAATATGTTTTACATCACACCCTATCTGAAGAGAAAACTTGGGATCAGAATTTCTTGGCCCCCAAGCCAGTATCTTCGATATAAGTTTGGACATATTAGCTGATGTCTACTTTGAAGGCAGAAGAAGTATCAATTATCCAAGACATTTTAGTCACATTTTCTTCCCTCTTTTCTTCCCTTCAGGTAAGATTCGGTATAATTCTGTATATTACAACTGGTAGCATCTTGTCTTTTTTCAAGTCTTCAACTGTATAGTCCTCTTCTCCTTCTCCTTCTCCTTCTCCACCCAGCAAACCCCACAAAAATAAAATAAAATAAAATGAAAGATAATATCTTCTATAAGTTTGATGCATTACCTGCTTTCAAGGCGAAAGTATCAAATATCCCACATATACAATGTAACGACAAAACCTCTATGCCCAAACTGCTATATCAAACGTACTGTCCGCTTTGAGAAAGATTTTTCAGTTGGTAGCAGAATTCAACTTAAATCTCTCTTAAGGGGAGGTCATGCGTTCGAATCCTGGGTGATGTGACAGAAAGCCGTGAGTAAGAGAGAAGATTCCCTCCTAAAGTGAACAATACGTGTAATATAACAACTTGGACATAGAGGCCGGTCTATAACAAAAAACGCACATTTTTTTGTAACGACCTAGCCTCTATACCTAATTGGTATCAGGATTCAACTTAAATCTCTCTTAAGAAAAAGATAATGGGTTCAAATCTTGGGGACGTGATAAAAATCTGTGAGGGGGTAAGATGAGATCAAACACTTCTAGAGCAAATAGTACGTAAGTTAATGACTTGACACAGAGGCCAGGTCGTTACAAAAAATTATAATATCCCAAAATCCTTTATAGTCGTTAATTATGAAAATGAAAATCTTAGTGCAAGAGGATGAAAGTTAGGGATCAAATTGCACATCGGCCAATAGTTGAAGGACTACAAGTGCAATTTTTGAACTATATATACACATTCATGGTATTAGTGTATTGATATATGTAGCATAAATAAATAATATATAGGCTAATTAACACAAAACATCCTTACCTTTTAATGTTTCTGTGCAAAACGTCCATACCTTTCATTTTTTGGCATTTTCACATTTTATTGCGAAAAAGGTCCCTTCCATCCAACTTAGTCATTTGCTCCGTTAAATTAACAAAAAAAGATTTGGCTAATTAGCACAAAACATCCCCATCTTTCAATGTTTTTGTACAAAATGTCCTTACCTTTCTTTTTTGACAATTTCATCCTCATTTCATTGCGGAAAAGGTCATTCCATCTGACTTCATTTGTTCCGTTAAATCAACACAAAAGACCATTTTTATTTTAAAAAACCAAAGGTAATATTGTGTTACCCAATTTTTTCCCAAAACTTTTCACGAGACTTCTTCTAGAGAGATTCACAAGATTTTTTCAGACAAGAAACATAAAGCAGGTGGAGGTGATCAGTTGATAAAGTAAGAAAGGGATACGAGATTTAAACCCTAAATTCATTATTTAAATCAGAAAACTAAAACATCGCAAAAATACAAACGATTTCGTTTCTCACAAAAAAGATCATTTTTGTGATAATTTAATTTTTTGATTTAAATACTGAATGTAGGGCTTAAATCCCATATCCCCAACTTCCATTTCTTCTTGCTTTATCAACCGATCACCTCCAGCTGCTTTAAGTTTCTTGTCTGAAAAAGTCTTGTGAATCTCTCTAGAAGTTTCGTGATGAAGTCTTGGGAAAAACTTGGGTAACACAATATTCTCCTTTTTTAAAATGAAAATTGCTTTGTGTTGATTTAACAGAGAAACTGAAGGAAGTGGGATGGAAGAACATTTTCCGCAATGATAGGTGGAAAATGAGGGTGAAGACAAGTTCAAAAAATTACTACCTAAATAAGTAAATTGCCTTGTGTGTGCGCGCACACACACAACTATGATTGTCGACACAACCACACAGCTCATTAATGATTTGGCTGAGGTCAAGTTATTTCGTACGTTTTTTTATCAAATCATCTTCAAATTTACGAAATAAGTGTAGTCATACGTTGTATGTTAAATCGTTTTTCATACCTTAAAATACGAAACTCCAAGTTATGGACATGATGTGTGTATGTGTAAGTTCAAGGGATCGTAGTTCAATAGTGCTATGCATGAAAATTATAGCAACGAAGTACGACTCTTAATTCCCATATCTCCCTATGTAATGATATTATGTACGAAAATTTTGGTCACCTAAGTTCGGTTATAATTCTCGTGTCTCCTTATGTACGTTAAGAATTCCTAAAATTTAAATATGAATTACGATTTATGTGGCTCACTTATTGAGATTTTATCTTATTGTTTATGATTTTTCCCCTTTCAAGTATTTGAGGTCCGAGGCGTTGGAGTTTGGAACGGCCACCGGTGATATAATAAAAATATTATTGAAAAATTTATTATTTTACTTTTATGACTTAGTAATTCTTCTTTCCCAATTATTGTAATTGGTACAAAAGTTATATTTTTATGAAAGTCGTTTTTATTTTACAATACATTTTATAATGATCCGAAGGGAAAATTTTGAGTCGTTACATACATTATACGTGTCCTTACACCCCACCCCAAGAAAAGAAAAACATATATATAAAAATTGAATTCACAGCAAATTCTTGTTCAAACTTAACTCTTCACTGCCAATCCTTAAATAGTCATCAAATCACCTCCTCATCACTGTAATCACCATTAAATCAACATTTGCCTTCAAAACCACCTTAGGGAGTCAATTTCTCTATAATGTTATTTGAGATACTGGGGTGAAATTAAAAATCCAGCAGAGGAAGATGATGCAATATTATAGGAGATAATTATTTATTTAGTTTCCTATTTTAATTTGTATCTTAGGAAACATGATTAGTGTGTGATTTAATAACTTATATAGCATTTCTTTACTTAGTCATGATTTTTGAAACCTTATATAAAGGGGTTTATGGCAATGTAATAAAGGAACCTTTGATAATGAAATAAATCGATATTCTCCACTTATTTCTATTTGTTCTCCCTCTTCTTCTCTCTTTTCCTTGTCCTTTCCTCCTAATAATGAAATAAATCGATATTCTCCCTTATTTCTATTTGTTCTCCCTCTCCCTCTTCTTCTCTCTTTTCCCTGTCCTTCCTCTTCTTCTCTTCCCTTTCCCCTTCTCCTATAATTCTTCCATAGCATCCTGCGTCAATTTGGTATCAGAGCGGGTCATTTTCCTTTGGCCTAACATCGTTCACCTTCTCAAATAAAACATACAAACTAATGGGTTCCATCTATTCCCTATACGCCACCTCTCATCCAAATCCTATAACCACTTCGTCACGGAAAATTTTAGAACAGCACAAACGTAAAATAATTCCTCGTGGCAACAGCAAATTTTCCAGTTTTCTTCATTAGTTAAAAAAAAAAAAACAAAAAAAGAAAAGAAAAAGAAAACGAGCGCAGCAGTTAGTTCTCTTATGTAATTGCTGTTTATTAGTTAAAAAAAAAGCGAGTTTTGCTTTCCCTGCTACTGGTCTTTTTTTTTAAGCTCTTGCTGTCAAAACCCTACAAGAACCCACCCAACACACTACTATATCACAGCCAATTTTACCCACCACAAATAACCTACACTAACGCATATATACCCACGTCAGCCCAACAACACACTCCTCCATCCCTGTCCCATAACTGACACATGCCCATATTATCACATATCTCAACAATTAACTCTAAATCCAAAACCCATAAATATATACAGCCCCTACCCACCACAAATAACCTAATCCAACAACCCATTACCATTACCATATACATCAACAGGCCTATCTCCAATTCCACAAAAAAAAAAAAAATTACATACACCAGATCCATACTACCAGACCACTTACCCAGAAACCCGTTAACCCCCCAATCCAACCCAACCCATTTCCATTACAACCCCAATGTCAATTAACCGCCAACGCATCCAATTGATATAACCCCAAATGTAATTAGTTGTTCAACTATTCTAGAGTGTTCCACTTAGTTAAGGGAATGGTAAAAGGGTAATAGCAACATAATAAAATGTCTGTAAATAAATGTAATAAGGGAGGATTTGGGATATGGATTCATTCAGTGAGTATTTTGGATGAGTTAGGGGGAGAGATCTAGGCCTTTCAAATGCTTGGAATTGTCATTCAATATATGTTCATTTTATCAATACACAAACAGTTTGCTGTGATCATCCATTGAATATAACTTGAGAATTACATTTCACAAATCAGCCTACTGATTACTAATACATAGCTGTGGCCTGACCATTTTGATATTCAGCTGGTTTGCAGGATTTCAACGGGAACCTTCTTCAATTGAGCAGCAAAACATTGATCCTCATGTAGAATCAGTTGAGCAGCAACTGGTATCTTATCAAGTGGTATCAGATCAGTTGATTCTCGGACGAATGGGTTTAATTTCAATAGCAAATTGGAATAGAAATGGGGCTTGCTTGAATCAATATGAGAAGATGACAAGGCAACTGGATGAAGAAAGTCAAGACAATGATCTGGGTATGGATTCAAGCGGCCGGCTAAAAATTTCAATATTCCATGGAGAAAATACAGATTGGTGGATATCAGAGGTGGGGAATTTTTTTCTAAAAATTAGTTGTCGAAGCAGAGAAAATAGAGGCTCCCATATCGTGTTTTGATGGCGAAACATGGAATTGGTATCAACGGGTAGATCGATTAAGACCGGTACGAAGATAGGATGAATTGAAGAGATTGATGTTGGCACGATTTGCATGAATAAACTCTCCAGTGGTGAAGAATTTCCGGCGGGAAAGCGTAGGAGTGTAGTAAACTGAGAGACAACGATTACTGAACAGTGGTGTCAACTGGATGATACATCCCCATCACCATCACCATCGTCGAAGTGGTCGGAGCAGATCTAGGAATGGATCTCAAAGAGTCGGCCGAATCATGAGAAGAACGATGGAAAAATAATGGATTTCGTAGAGTTGGACTGTGATGGGAAACAGGGCCATATTCAACAAGGACTGAGCTTAATAGAAGCAAGCCCAAAGGGTGGAGGGCCGCACCGACTTCTTGAATGCTTGGAATTGTCATTCAATTTCGGTTCATTTTATCATTATTCAAACAGTTTGACATGATCATCCATTGAAAAGAATTACATTTCACAAATCAGCCTACTAATTACTAATACATAGCTGTGGCCTGTCCATTTTGATATTCAGCCGGTTTGCAAGATTTCAACATGAACCTTCTTCGATTGAGCAACAAAACATAGATCCTCAAGTAGAATTAGTTGAGGAGCAACTAGTATCTTATCAACAGTTCATTTTCTCTAATCCATTAACCCAATTAAACCTTGTAAGCCATCATCGACAGTCCAAAACCTAGCCCACAACTCACCTTCCATCTTCGATATGGCAATACCCTAATCCAACGTAGACGTCACCATTGTCTACCGTCGACCACCCCATTGACGTTGACAACCTACTCTCTTCTCTTTCCTCGCCCACCCAAAAGCAACAACCCGCTGCTCCACTACCTCGATCTCTTCCACCATCTCCGATTTTGTACCATCCACCGTCGATCATCATCGCCCCCGTACGCCAACAAACCACACCACCACAACCAAAGTTGTACACCACCACAACACCACTTCGAATCACAGACGGCTCCACACCAACTACATTCCCATCCACCTCCAAAATCAACCAAACCCTAACTTGGCATTCACCACCGAACACCTATTGTAGCCCCTAGCCATCGACTTAGTGTCCAACGCCAACTTTAATAGCCACCCCCAAACAAGCCACCCAACACCTCATATATTCGCCGTTGTCAACCAACCTTCTACTACTACAGTGAATTCTATCCACCAACACCACCATTGCGTTCGCCGATCGTATCAACGAGATTCATTTGAATTGGGCCTGGAATATATTGAACCCCATCCACAATTCGTTTTGAATCACGAGAGACAGAAGCTTGGTTTGACGTTTGAGATATTCAAAAGAGGAAAAGCATTTAGCAAGCAATACACACGGGAGTTTGGAACAGGAAACTTTTGTGCACAATCAATAGCTCATTTAAATCTCGAGAGGTATATTAATTTTACATTTTGAAAGCTTTATTTTTTGTTTTAGTGTTTGTGGCTAATTTACATTTCCAAATAAAAAAATGTCGCATCATACCTTTAACAACTACCACACACCCCTTACTCCGTACCATGATAGTGTGCATGAATGGTCTACTTGTCAGTACAATAATCTTGTCAAGGGACTATGTTGACAGCATTCATTATTCTTCTAGGCACGTTCCGTTACAACTATGGGACTTTGATGGTCTCACTAGACTTGACTCATTTCTTGATTGGCTCGGTCATATTTGCATCACCTAGGTCAACGCACTGTCACCTTGTGGGATAAGATGAAACAAAACCTAAATAATAAATATGCCTCGGTGTATCATTGAAATGATTTGTTAAATCAATTCTTTTGCACTGTAGGCAAGGTACTTCCACTGTTAGTAAGTATTTAGCCTATTTCGAAGAGTTATGAACAATTGTTATATTTATGAGGCTCCCTACATCACAATGTCAAGGTTTATCGATGGTTTGAATCCTGAAATTTTGCCTAATGATATTCCTGCATTCAAATCCTTAACATGCCAATCTATGGAACTTATCCTTCCATCTTCGCCAAGTGTGTCATAAACTAAGTCTAACACCTCAGCCTTGATAGTCACCTTCTAAGTCTAGTTGTGTTGCTCTTGAAGAAGAAATCAAGGCTTCTATAGTTGAGTCAATTGAATATTTTGAAACCAAGGATGAGGAATTATCTATATTGTTGCTACCTAAGTCAAGCAGTCTACCTATCTTTGATTACGTGCCAAAGTTGATCTTGCCTAATCTGTTGTTTGACTTTAACGTAGATTTTGATATGGTTTTACCTCCACTTGGTGATGCTTCTCGGGTTACCACGTTGTCCAATGTAATGGTTCATTCAAACACTATTTGCGCACGTGTAAAGAAAATATTGAATTTATAACATGAACTTAATCTATTTGATCTTAATCACACTTAAAAGAGATTTTTGTTTTCAATATAGCATAATTGTTTCTTTATCAGGGTATATTCAAGCCACCATTGTTGCACTCACTTGTTTTTGTAGGTCACTTTACTTTGCTAGATCCTTGTGCTCTTCATTATGCACAATCACTTGAAAATTTTGTGGATGAGTTGCATAGATTTTCACTTTTTGGAGATCCATGTTGCTCTTTGTTCAAAAGCAAAGATCGTAGCCCTTGGTCATATCATAGTTGTTGGGAGGATTTGCAGATTCAATTGCTCTCAAATAATCAGTTCGGACATTTGATTCACAAGAAAGATCGCCCCCTTGGCCTGAGTTCAACCTTAGGATGTGATCAAGGTTCAATATGGGCAATTGGTCAAGATAAAAGATAGACCTCCTTGGAGTTTGAAATTCCAAGTCTACCTCGTCGGAGTTGAGTTCTCTCCGCCAGGGAAAAATTATGCAATATTATAAGAGATAATTATTTATTTAGTTTCCTTTTTTGATTCGTATTTTAGGAAACATGATTAGAGTGTGATTTAATAACTTTGATAGCATTTATTTACTTAATTATGATTTTTGAAACCAATGGGTTATGCGATGTAATAAATGAACCTTTGATAATGAAATAAATTGATATTCTCCTCTTATTTCTATATGTTCTCCCCCTTTTCTTCTCTATTTTCCGTGTCCTTTCTGTTCTTCTCTGCCCTTTCCCCTTCTCCTATAATTCTTTCATAGCGTCTTGCGTCCGAAGAATTTACTGATCTTCATCGAGATAATTTATCATTACAACTGCCTTTGACTCCTATGATACGCCGAAAACGAGGTGAGTTTGATTTGCCAAGATGAAGCCAGTAAATGTATGGTTTTGAAGGTGATTTAAAAGATAGGGATTTAGAGTGTAAACCATCATATTTCCCTACCAACCTGACAATCTTGAGCAAGATTTGAATTAAGACATATAGTTAGGGTTCTATTTGGATAGATATATAACAATGCAGCAACAGTATTTCACTAATTATGTAACCTTGCATCAAAAGAAAGAAATTCACCTGTCAATATCTATTGAAACTTTATTCATACTCCAGTTATCATTTTACTCAAGCTTCATATTAGTTATATTTTGAAGAATATTCATGACAAAGAGAGTACATTGTGCTTCTCTTATGATGCACACTAGAAATTTAAGTGCACATGAAAGCATTCCACCATTTTACTGCCTCAAAGAGTGCCAATGGATAAATTTTCCTGCTTCAAATGTGTTTATCCTGGGCAGGTGCCCTAGAAACTAATGAAGTCAAATTTTTTGAGAGTATCCATGGCTTCTTTAAGTTACCTATATTCTGAAAACATTTTGCTTGCTCGCCGGCATCATTATAGTTCACATCCATCCAACATTAATAGCTAATTACAAGTTATAATATTCATCAATTAATTAAAATAATTGTAGCATAACAAAAGAAAATTGAGGCTTGATACAACAGTCAATGCAACTTCATTGCATATCTGCATGAACAGCTACAATGTACAGAAACACTCAAAACAACACAGATAGCTCACTGTGAGTATGTCAGTAGAGTGAATAAATGTAGAATTAATAAATCAAATTTCTAACACCTCAGATTTTCCAAATGGTACTATTTTATAACTACCGAGTCTCCTATATTCTGGTAATAAATTGATCATCCACATTAACCCAACAAAAATATTAATAACACCGTATCAGTGCATCTTTAGAAACTTTTCAGTTGTTCATTATTGAATGCTGATGCTCAATTTTTGTAACTATTAGGACAATATCCTCTTAATGACAGTAACAGCAGTTGAAACTAAATGAGCTGTAGAATTTCAGCAAACTACAGCTATTTCTTCCATTGTATTTCCAAAAGGATATAATACACTTTCTATAAAGAAGCATATCAACATTTACGCCAAATTTATAACCTTCAGTTACACAATCCTCTATGGAAAAAAATCCACTTTTAAGAACCTACCATCCATTAAAGATTGCCATTAGTTTGACAAATATAAATAAAGACTGCAGTAATAAATCCATAAAATGAGCGACTTCTCAATTCCGAGTAGAAATGAGTAAAAAGAATTTATGTTTCTGAGAATTAAGCAAAAGTTAAAAAAAAAAAACTATCACAAAATCTAGAACCCTTAACTTGACAACCAGTATGATAGTAACACACATCGATCAGAATATATCTTAAAATGTAATATCTTCATTTTGCATTTCACACTGCTTAAAAAACTTAATTACCCCTTCATACAATTTCTTTCACACCTTGAACCACTTTGGAATAACAGCCCATGGGGCAATAGTCTAATGAATATTAAAATATCAATAGTACAACCACGATTAAAAATCTCCAAAGTTAATCCTCAACAATCATCTGATTCAATAAAAAATACCTAACGAAGCTGACGTGAACCCCGAGGCTCCGATGAACAGCAGAGCAATCAATACACAGGAAGATCCCGTACGTCACCGACGCCCAAGTAGGGTTCTTCGCATTGCAATCGAAACACATCTGCAAATAAACAAAAAGCAGATCTTAAAAAAAAAAAAAAAAACTTGCAGATCTGAATCAGATCTCAGCATTGGCAATCGAAATTTCCAAAAAAATAAAAAAAATACAAGTAATTAAAAACAACGCAAACCTTGTTATCGGACTTGGCTCTGAGCTTGCGAAAAACAGCGTTTTTATCGGTGTAATTATCAGAAGCCATGGCTATATTTCTGTTTATGAAATTTGTAAGAATATATATACGACTATCGATAGATAGAGTGTGTATAATATAGGGCCGGAGGGAGGCTCTGAGAGGAAGTTAGGAGAAAGAGACCTCCCACAGAGCGCAGAGGAAATATGAAAGAGAGCAAAATGAAGAACGAACAAATATATGCGAAACTGCTAATTTATTTAAAATAAATGGAAATGTGCTGTGTGTACATAATTTATGGCATAGGGACACCACACCAAGAATTTTCCAAATAAATGCCCCTGCACGGTGCTTATGGTGTAATTTTTCGGAATAAAGCTATGAGTACATGGACAGAAATGTTATGGGAAAAACACTTGACAGATTTGCATTGGAAGAAAAAAGAAAAGGCAATAGGGTGCTGTCACAACAGCATCGTGTACAAATTCGATTAAAAA